>JAADVR010000002.1:0-191953 GCA_023335855.1 Pythium scleroteichum | reverse complement strand
TATCGATACGGTGGTCGCCGTAGCTGTGCCAGCCATCAAGACGTTGGGCTGGCTTGTGATGATCTGGCTAATGGAATGCGTCAAGGCATCGTGCCAGCTCTCGATGGAGCAGCACTCACAGGCAGATCGCGCGGCGCTGCAGTCTCGCTGGTGGTAAGAAGACGTTGACACCGAAGAAGACCCCGCGCATCGCCGTGCCTCATGAACGTATTTGCTGTGGCTTCATCAATGAACCTCGTAAAAGATATTGTGCTCAATGATTCCGTTTGTTTGATCAAAGCGTGACGATCAGGTGTGCGTGGTGGGCTCATCCGGCGTAGTCATTTCCTCCCACAAAATAACACTCCTATCCCTCCGAGCTGAATATATTTAAATGCATGGCGACAGACTTGTGGGCCTCTCTTGGTTCTTTACGACACAGTACACAGAGCGAGATGGTGCGTGCTCGATTCACCTTCGGCGATCTGGGGCCGGCCTCTTCAGCAGCCGCACGGCGGGCGCATCGCATACTGCATGAAATGGAGCAGCAGCATGAACGCCATGACCATGTTAAGGTTCATATCTGCTCAGCCACGATCCACTGGTGAGATCCCCATCCACGCAGCCTCCTCCATGACTGCAGCCTCACCTCCGAATATGTTGTGCTCGGGCTGCTGGGCGACGACCTGCGCGTCGGCCGCGCCGGCGGCGTCCTGTGAGGCGTTCCCATCGGCGTTTCGGCTGCGCGGGCCGCCTCCGGAGACGGAGCACGAGGGCGCGTCGCTGGGGTCCATCACGAAGAGCTTCTCGGCAGCGACCGGCTCAATCCGTCGAACCCGTCAACTGCAGTGATGGCGTTTGAAGGAATGGTATGGCTCGAATAGAGGGCGGTACAGGTGGACGGTCCACTAATGCTAGCTCCTTATTGGTGGATATGAGCTGCCCATTCGTCCTCTGTTTCTCACGACAAGACGACGAGGATTCCCAAATATTAGGTTTCAAGCTCTCTTTTCGTGAAAATAACAAAATAGCGTACTTAACGGCACGACTGGAAGTTCGATGGAAGAGCGTTTTCGGACCTTGACAAGGATGGATGCTGCAGCAACGCTGACGGGCGTGGACGACGACGCCGGGGTCGCCGCCTCCGCCGCGCCGTCTGCAAGCACCAGCGATGCCCCGCTCCACGCGCACGCGGTGCCCCAAGCGGACGTGCAGCCGGCGTCCGCGGGCACGTCCATCCAAGCGTTCGCGGGGATTCCGCACTCGACCGTGGCGCCACCAGCAGAGGTGGCCAAGAAGACGGGTCGTCCAGCACACCCGCTGTGGGCGCATTTCCACCGAGGCGAGAAGCGCAACCGGTACCACTACCATGCATTCTGCGTCTACTGCGTGGAGCGCTATGGGGCAGAGCATGTCCCGGCCACGCGCGGCGTCTCTATCGACATGCTGCGCCACTTGGAGAAGTGCACCAACTGCCCGCGCCGCGTCGTCGAAGTGCTCAAAGAAGTCTGCGGCCAGCGCGACGCTGTGCGCTTCGACCGCTACGGGAAGAAGAAACTGCAGCAGCAGCAAGCCCAACAGGCTCAGGAGGGCGACGTCGCAGCCCAGCAGAAGCAGCAATTCCAGCGGGCCATCGCCGCGGCCGAGGCCACCGCCGCAGCTGCCGTCGCAGCTACTGCTCTCGCGACTGGCGCGTCGGCCAATCCGTTCGCTGGCCGCGGCGTTGGCATCGCAGCTGCTTCTGGTGGATCGACGGCCCCTACTGGTGCGGGTGTCGCGGGAGGGCGATCAGTTGGAACAATGACAACCATGACCAACTTGCCTCCCACCAAGCGCATGCGCCTCGACGAACCGCCTTTTGACCCTACCGACGACAAGATTGCCGTACTGAAGCTCGCCGTGGCGGCGGGATTGTCGGCTGAGGCTCTTCAAAACGAAGAGTTCCAACAGTTGATATGTCTGCTTCGCCCGTCGCTCGCGTCTTCTGCTTCTGCGGCGGAGACATTTGTGAGCATTCTCGAGCCGAAAGCCGTCTACGAAAACGCCGCGCGCCTTGCAGCAGTGCAGCTCGATCGTGTCAAAGAAGGTATGCTGAACTCAACGATCAAAGGCGGGCTAACGTTAAGTCTCCACAGCTGGACTACGCTCGATCGACAGCATCTTGTTGCTTTCAACTTGGTCAACTCGAACGGCGACTCTGCATGCGTCTGCGTTGTCGACATGGCTGCGTCTCACAACGACACAAACGAGACGAGAGCCGTTACTCCAGGCGCACCGCCATACTCGTCATATGACTTGGCCGCGAAGATTGAAGAAGTGTTGACCAAGCTTCAGCAGCAAAACATCTCTGTGATGGGAATTGTCGCAGACTCTACGCTCGCCTTGAATGCCGCTCGTCGGGTGTGCCTCACGATGAACAAGCGCCAGGCATTGCTGGTCGTGCCGTGTTTTTCGCGAGTTTTGAGCGTTCTTGCTGGCGCTGTACTCACACACCCGCACTTTGTTCACATCGTCGGTGAGATGATCGAGATTGCCGCTTACTTGCTGAACGCCAAGATTCTCCAAGGAGTCCGCACTCTGAGTGGAGACCCGCAGGCTTGCTTCCTCCTTCCGAACCGCGAAAATTGGTTTTCTTTTGTCGAATGCCACAGCCGCTTGATGCGGTACCGCGATGCTATCGTGGAGCTTTGCCAGCGGGAGGATTTCGTTGCTCCCCATATTTTCAAGACTCTGGTACTTCAGGATAATCAAGCGGTCTGGAAACGCATGGAAGAGCTTCGTGCCTTTTTAGCGCCACTCCACGAGACGTACAGTGTGTTTTTCCAGCAGCTGCGCACCGTGCATGAAGAAGGCAAGGGCGAATCCGACGTGGCATCCGTCGATGTCTTGGAGGACGATCTTGCTGCGGCTCATGGACTCACTCTTGCGCACGTCATGTACCAGTTTGCTCGAATGACTCAACAGTACCAAACACTGCTCTTAAGTGCTCCTGACCAGTTCATCGCGAGCAGTGCGGTAGCATCACAAGATGTGGCTCAGCTCGTTTTGATCCACGTGGATACCATGTGGCGCAGATACGAACTACCTTCGATGCTTCTTGCGTTCGTGTTCAACTTTCACCTGGACAAAACACTTCTCGACATGTCTAAACCTTGCTCGGCTTGGCCGTCGATCGCGCAGTATTTCCAACTCTATCACCAACGATGGTTCAGTGCATCCGGGAAGAGTTCGTCAAGCATCTCAAACGAGCGCATCGCCGAGATTCTGGACACGATCAAGCTCAACCAGTTCCCGTTCGATCCTGACACAACGAGCGACTATGTGGACGTTTCGTCTTTCTATTCGTTTGTGTCAGACTCCCACCCCGAAATCTGTGCTCTCTGTTGTCGCCTTTACGCGATATCCTTGCTCACTGCTAATGCCTCGCGCATCGTCAGGGGCATCGGCTACGTCCCAAATGCTGCTCAAACCACGCGGGACCCCGAATCAGTTGAACTTCTTCTGCACGTTGGCTTTGCGTCTAGCATGCGGCGCCATGTGTTCCCAGTCGGTGACATGACGTCAGCGTTGGGGGGTATGGAGGCAATGATTGACGGCTCTTCGGACGCCGTGCTATGGAGTGAGGACGTTTGGCAAGGATTTGCCGACGACTGGCGGCTATTTGTCGACCAAGAGCTTTTGATGGACGAGTTCGATGGTATTTCGAATGAGTGCGCTGCCGACGACACGAGCGGTGCGCTGCTTTCGGTCAAAGTTCCAGTTCAGGAGTTGTTCGTGGACACTCTCCCCGCCATGACTGTCACGCTGGAGGCACCAAGCAGCCCATCAGCGTCCGCGCCAGTGACGAGCGCGTCAATTGGTGAGCCGTCGACAATGGTCACCACCACCACCACCCACGGCGTAATCTCTGTGGGCCTTTGAGCACTCTCGCAGAAGCTGTGTATATTCTTGTAGATTAGTTTGATGTTTTGTTTTCTAGTGGTGTTCGCGTTACTTCGGAGCTGCACGCTGAGCCATCCTCGCCTCCCGACTAGCTCTCGCAGCCCGCTCTCTCAACTCGCTCATGCGCGAGAGAATCTTGCGGCGGTTGACTTCGCTCACGGTCATCTCGAGCTGCACTTGGCAGTAATTGTAAGCAGACTCGAAGTCTTCGGCGGCCTTGAGCGCGAGCACGAGATTATTCAGGATTGTGCGTTCACGCTTCACGTCCTGGATGGACCGAGTGATCTCTAGGCACTGCTGGTAGCACTTGACGGCCTGTTGTGGGTTCTGCTTGTCCAAGTAGATCGTACCGAGGTTTCCCAAAGCACGAGCCTCGACGACCATATCATTCGTCTGCTGCGCCGTCTCACGCGCGCGTATGAAGCGCAGCAGCGCGTCGTCGAGTTGCTTCTGCTTGTAGAATTCCATGCCCATGTTAAGCTCATCCAGTGCGGACATCTTTGACTCCACCACCTCTTCTTGAGAAGATGCGTCGAGATTGGCTGGGGCAGAGTGCGTGACACTAGCCAAACGTGGTGACGGCGGAGCAGCTTCAACGAGGGCATCAAAACTGCCGTAGGCATCTGATGGAACGGACTTCGGAGGTTGTGCAAGCCCAACTTGGGCTGTCTCGGTCAAGGCCAACGGAGGTGGTCGCCTCAAATCAGTGGGCTTCTGAGCTTCCATTCGTGGTGAGAAGGATCCATACGTCTCCGACGTGGGATTTCTCGAAGAGACGACTGGAACAATTGCTGGTGGCGGCTGTCCGAGCGGTGAGCTTGAGTCACTGAGCGACATGGAAGCCGCCAACGTTGCAAAACTGCCATAGTCATCTCCTCCATCACCTGGTTGAACTGGACTAGACACAGCGCCATCTGCGTTGGGTTCTCGAGGCGCAAAACTCAGTGACGAATTCGCCACCTCGAACGAATCGAAGGACCCGTAGGCATCAGACTGAAGTGCGGGATCGCTTGGTCTTCGTACTCTAGGTTGCGCGGCGGGGAGAAATGACTCAAAGCTTGCGTATTCGTCGCTGTTGCTCGTCTCCGACCGCAGAGGTGGTACCACTTTGCTGAAACTTGTGACTGCAGACGTAAATGACGAGAAATCACCATAGTCGGAACCAGCGGGCGGGGTAATGATCGGGATCTCTTTGCGAACGGCTCGGGCAGGGGAGCCAGGAGGCGTCCGTTCGAACGATACCACGGCGGCAGACGAGAACGAACCATACCCGTTACTCGGTTTCCTGGCGACTATCCCATTCACGACGGCACTTGCAGGCTTGAGCGGAAGTGCCGCCGGCAGCAATGAACTCTTCGCGAATCCCGAATAATTTTCGTCGTCTCGTAAATGGTCTTCTTGGTTGTTGCTGTACTTCAGCATGAAACCAGAGCCCTCGTGAGGTGACTTCGAGAAGAGAAACGATGATGGCAGTGCATGCTGGGGACGCATTGAGGGCGAGGACGGCGAAGATGTAGACGATGGATCGAGCGACTCGGTGGAGAACGTTGTGTACGAGTTGCTTACCATGTCTAGGTGAGCACGCACGGCAGCAAGTTCCTGGTTGCAGCGGCGGGCCAAAGAAGACGGGATCTATTGACACGACGAGTAAATTACCCGTTTGGATGGCAGGGAACGAATGGCAACGCACCCCGTGCTTCAAGCGCGAAGCGCATCTTTGAATGAAAGCGCGAATCGATGGGTAAGCCTTGGTCTTTGAGTCAGACAGCGCAAATCCGGCCTGACCGTCAAACAAGTGTGAGTCTGCGCCCGCAGCAATGACCAAACGCCTTCAAACTCACCTGTCCAACGTTTTCCATGAGTACATTTCGTGTCTCACGCCGCCCCGCGTGCGGTCCGGATGTGTGGATCTTTAGGTAGGACAGGCAGAATTTGGACGGTTGCGAGTCGCTGAAACGCACGAAGAACGCCCCATCTTCGAGCGGCGACGCCGCGGTTGGCGCCAAGAGAACTCTCTCAGCCTCTGATCGAGTTGTTGCCCCGTGAAACCACGTCACGAGCTCGCGGTGCACTGTGAACGACTCGACCAAGCGCTGGAGGGAGGTCTCTACCGGCCCGAAGCGAGCGAGAAAGTAGATGAACTGCAGCAAGCAGCACCAGCTCTATGAGCACAACCCCACAAATGCGGTTTTGCTCGTGCAAAGCCGTATCAAATACCTCTGTGAGCGAGATTGTATCGTGCTGCCAAGCCGAATCGGCGACGCAGTACTTGGCGACGACGCGTAGCTCGTCGAGCGAGATGGCTTCGCTGGCCGGCAGCTCGAGGTGACATGACTGGAGCAGCGCGGGCACGAACTGCATGGAGAAGCTGACGCGGTCGTCGCGCACGTCGCCGAAGCGCGCGTTCCACCAGTCGACGCCCGCGGCGTGGACCTGAGGCGCGACCGTCATCGTCTTCTCGACTGCAAGGATTACTGTATCGGAGCTGCTCAGGCCCTCTACCGCGCGATTTTAGCCAATACGAATGCTAACCTGTAAAAGACGATAGCTAATCATATCTATTCTAACAGGAGTGAAGAGAGATGGGTACAGTACCTCTGAAGAGTGACTCGCCAACGCCGGTACCTCATCTCACCGGTCATGGTGACAAGGCCTCTTTATGGATGCTAAGCCGTGCCGGAGACCCCGAAAGCTCCATGTCCGCACTCACCCGAGCGTCGTGGTCCTGGCGCTGCGAGGTTCCTTGGAGGTAACCGATCTTCGCCGCGGAACTGCGTGAACCGGGCGATCTTGACTGGTGGTGAGCTTCGAACGAGAGTCTGCCAGAGCCCACGACCGAGCCGGCAAATACTTGCTGGTCTGAATTACCCACGTGGCTCATCGTTAATCGAGCGGAAGGGTTAGGTGGCATGACTGTCCGAGCCTGCACGCCCAGCGTGGAGATGGCGAGGTCCTCGACGAGCACTTGCGCCGTCCGCGGCTGATGCAGCCGGCTACCGCGAGACGCCGTGCGCGGCGAGTTCGCTGGGCTCGTTGCCACTTCTTTGTACGCTCGAGTCTGTAAAAAGTTTCCCAGATCTCCTGTCTGACCGATAAACGCTGGCCGCGACGAAGGTGAAGATGTGGCGGGACGGGACAGGATGCTCATCCTGGGACTCTGGCGCCTTCCCACCATCAGAGACTGCGGATCGACCATCAAGCGCTGCCCATCGAGCGGAAACACCGACAGTGGAGGGGCGCTGATACCTACTCCATCCGCGTTTCCACTCGGACTTGTTTGTAGCTGAAGCGAGGACTGGTTCGCTTGTTGCGATGGTCGACTTCGGGACTTCGCAGATCTCACCCTCGAGGACACGCTGCCGCTTCTCGCATCCACCACAGGAGGAGAACGAGATGGATCATCGTTGACAAGAAGCGAGCCATCGCGTAGTTCACTATCCTTCGCACTCTGCCGAGGAGATTGTGGTGAGTGAGGGATGACGAAGGTCGATCTACCTGGTGCGACGACTCCGTTGAACGATGCGAGCTCAGCGACTCGGTTGCTGGGGCTCATCGCGGTGTATTCTCCCTGGTACGAGGAGTAGTTCTCCTGGCCTAGCATTAGGCCTTGTCCTTGTACGGTTTGGCCCACAGGTGAGCCTCCCAGCGGGCGGGAGGCCGAGCCAACTCCCATCGCAGACGGCTTGCGTACGTAGCTTGGTCTTGCCACCATATTCAGATAGTCCCCACCCGCACCCGCCAGCGATATAATGCTAATAGGTCCTGTCTCTCCGTCTGTGTAGGTCGAGTACTGAAGGCCGCCAGCTGGAGAGTATGGTAGACGGGATCCAACATAGGCATTAGTCCCTCGCGCCACACCGACAGGTCCCTGTCGCTGGCCTTGAAGATTCAAGCCGACGTGCGACAAGCGTTCGCCAGTCTGGTCACAGCCCTCAGTATTCTCCACACCGATCGCTCGAGGACTTCTCTCTTCAGTCACGTTGATGGGGTTAGCGTTGCTGGCGAGAAATGGAACTGGCTGGTCTACTCGTATCGACGAGGACTGTCCTCTTGAGCCCGCATCCTGAGCACGAGCTGCTGAGGAGCGACCTGCAGGTTGGTGTACACCTGTCGGGGCGATTTCAGGTTTCACCCTCAAACCAGCACCTCCAAAAGACATACCAATGCGAGACCCTTTTCTATCAATCGACGTCCTGGACTGAGATGAAGGCGTTCGGGTCACTGTTTTCCGTCTGCTGCTTCTAGGGTCTGCATCTGAGCCTGCCTTTGCCGCCTCAGTCGTTAATATTCGCCCCGAAAGGGGCTCAGGGGCATTGCTTTCATAGGTGGCAGGTCCAGCGATTGTGTTCTCTCCATCTCCACTGGCTTGCGCGCCCTCTCCTTCTCTGAGAAGTCCCTCTTCGTCTTCGCACGCTATTCGATCGCGATACATCTGCGCTGCGTCGCCATTCACTTCACGAGCCAAGTCTCGTTCGATCTCGTCCATGCTCACATCCTTTGACGCCTCGAGGATGTCGACAGGATTTATGTCTAGTAGTGCCCAGGCTCTCAGTTACGTGCCCCAGAGGCAAAGCCGATTAGCTCGAAGGGCTTACCGTCCAGGTCTTTGAGCAGATGGCGCCCGTTCCACTCAAATGTCAAACTGTGCATGATGCAGTAGAGGAGTGAAATATACTGCCTCCAGCCACCTCATAATCGTCAGCGCCAACTAGTGAGATGTGACCAAAGCGAACGCCTTACGTCTTCGGCCTCGACCGTATCTGTCCACAAGTCTGTTGCAGCATGAGTCAGAACCCCACGAGCTCCTCTTTCAATACTCTCCGTGGACGTACCGACAAGCTCAAACATCGAAAAGTGAAAAAAGCGGTAGTCGAGTCGGTCGCTGCCGTCGGTGTCGCGTGTCCAGTCGTCTTGGATGAGCGACTTGGATTGCGCCAGATCGAACTCCGGCAGGATCAGACGATGGAGCCGCAGCATGTACGCCTCGTATTCACCAAAGCTAAGATGATCTTCTTGCTCGTGGACGGCCGAGAGCCAGAGGCGCTGCGTCAGCGCTACCATGTGAGGGTGCTCCTGCAGCCTGAGTCGCTTCCGGAGGTTCTCCTGGGAACCCCCGCCAGTCCTTCGTTAGACTCCGTCAGCTTAGCCGTTGTAACGTCTTCCGAGCGTACCTCCGTATAGTGTTCCAGATTACCTTGCAGTCGATACGTGACGTCTTCGGTCCCAGCTCCGTCGTGCTCTGTGACGACGTGGCTGCGTAACCACACAAGAAGTGATTGTTTGTGAGGGTCTTCCACCGTTCATCTGCTCCACTATCGCACCCTTTCTCGACAAGATCTTTCACTTGGCTCTGCACTGTCTGCAGTGCCTGCTCGTCGTCCGTGAGTTTGACGACAACCTTGGCGGCTTTGGGCGTCGCCGCAACGCGGTCTCCCGACTCGTCCCCCTCGACTTGCTTGGCCAGCCCCGTCTGGGCGTCAGGCATCCCCGTGCGCGACGCGAACGTGGGCAGCCGACGGAAGCTGATCAGCGCTTTGACCGTGCCTTTAAAGGTGCGCAGCTTGCGGTAGTAGGCCTTGAGCGACAGGAGCGAGTTGTTCGAGAGCGAGAGTGACTCGCGCCGTCGGTGGCTCGGCCGCAGCTGGGTGCTCGAGTTCCATTTGCGCGGAGAGGAGACCGTGTCATTGCGCCCCAGCGGGCGATGCGAGCCCTGCGGCGACGCCACCGGGCTCACGCTGAGCTTGTTGCTCACGATCTCCATCTCGACCCGCAGTGGCGACGCCTTCGCTCGTCACTTTGGCTAGCCGACACAATTAGCGCGCGATGTTGAAGTTGGCCGGCAGTTTTGAACCAATCAATAGCTGGTTAATCGCTGGCTGATGAACACTTTCGGCCAATCTGTCATGAGGACTGAGGTGACAACCGTGATTGACCGAAAATACTCCCACCTGGACGGTCACCATTGCGCGCCACTACTTGCCCATGACAAGTGACCACGCAGATCGTGAGCAGGAAAGCGCGGAGATCGACGCCGAGCCACCATGCTACCACGTCCTGGTGTCCACGGTCGACCCGACGGTCGGACCAGTCGTTTTCTTCCCGTACCCGATCTCCTTGCAGACCCAGCGAGAATGCCCGCCAGGCTATGAAGGTGCCGCTGCTTCTTCCTTCCACACTCCATTAATTAATGGTCCATTTCACGCGAGTGGATGTGGTTAGTTCGTCTAGTTCCGGTTTCGAAGAGCGGTGTCCGCATCGGATTTGCATTCGTGAAGCGGTACATGTACAACGCCATGCGCCAAGCGTTCAAGGCCGCCAACCTCAAGAAACTCTCGGCAGCCTCCCACACTGGGCCGGACTGGAATATCTTCTGGGGAGACCACCTCAAGTCGTCTGAGTTTGCGTCGCTCAAGCCTACCAGCGTGTGAACCACTTTCCCGGCAGCTTCGAGCTCGGGCGGAAGGATCGACTCTGTGCGAACTTGCTCCGGCTGCGTCAGAAACATTCCCAAGCTTACAGCGGGATCATTCCGGAAACGTATCTCACCGGCAACGAGTACGAGCGTCAGCAGTTCCTCCTGCGCTATCGTGCCAACCCTCACGTGTTGTGGATCCTAAAGCCACCCAACCTCTCTTGCGGCCGTGGCATTAAGATCGTCTCGGCAGCGTCAACACAATCTCCCAAGCTAACGAAGAAGAGGGCGTACGTTGCCCAGAGATACGTAGCCAACCCCTTTTTGATCAACGAACTGAAGTTTGATCTGCGGATCTACGTGCTAGTGACCTCGTACGACCCGCTTCGTGTGTATCTCTACGACAACGGACTTGTTCGCTTCTGTACGGAGAAGTACTCGGTCAGTAAGGATGGTTTGAAGAACCAGTTTGGCCACCTAACGAACTACAGCGTCAACAAGAAGAACAGTGCAGCCTTTCAGCCGAATCAAGATAATGGTAATGTCGACGACACGTTCGCGAGCAGCAAGTGGAGTCTGCAAAGTCTTTGTAAGTACCTGCTCGACAGGGGAAAACAAAGAGACCTCCAGGAAATTCAGCAAGCCCTGGAGGATCTTATCGTCAAGACTTTTATCGCTGTTGAAAGCAAGGTTTTGATGATGTCGACTACGAGTGGCCCTAGCGGATGCAACGGGTTCGAGTTGTACGGCTTTGATATTTTGCTTGAGGGCGAAGAAATGAAGCCGTGGCTCCTCGAAGTCAACGTGTTTCCATCGCTCAGTAGCTCATCACCCATGGACAAGCGTATCAAGACGATGCTCGTGAGCGACGTTTTTCAACTCGTCGGTGTACCATTCCTTGACGCCGCTGCCGTGGTCGGACAAATTGAGAAGGAGAAGAAAGACCGACTCCTGGGTACCCAACGCAAGAAATCAGCCGTTGGAGTGCAAAGCAATAAGCTCACTGTGGAGGATCTTGTGGAAGAAGGGATATCACCTGGTGATTTGAGCAGTACTGACCTTCGCATAGTAAAAGAACTGGAAGTGGAGGACGCTCGACGCGGTCACTTCAAGCGTATTTTCCCGATTACCGACTCATGGTCAAGATATGGATCGCTGTTTGAAACGCAAAGGTACAAGAACGTGCTCTGCATGCGGTGGCTGGAGGCGTTAGCTCAAAACCGCAGGAGACGCGCCTCTGCACCAAACAACAAAGCCCACGCTGTCGGTTAGATCGATCTATTCAGCGTCAGGAGGAGACTCCTGCGAGTTTACTTGGCTTCGTAACTCAGCCAGTTGCTGCTGCAGAGTGTCCAGTTTTTTCTCGATATGTGTGTCTCGGGCGGTGGATCTCTGCTGCACCTGAAGCAGCATTTGCTCCGAGAACGATAACCGCTGCGATAAAACAGCCAACTTTGCGTCGAGTGCTCGATTAATCTTGACTTCGATCTCGCGCTCCATCATCTGCTGCACCATAGCAAGAATTGCCTGCGGATTCAGCTGCGCGCCGCCAGCAAGCGAGGCGTTCGCCATCATGCCCACAACGTCCGCGACCGATGGTACGGGCCTGCGCTCCAATAGAGCATTTGTTTTCATCAGGCAGAGTCATTGTAAAGTAAGAACTGATTGACGTACCCATTCGCAGAGCCAGTTGCATCCGATGACACCTTGGAGCTGGGCTGTCTAGCGACAGCGATGTAGAGGCAGCGGAATGAAGACAACGAGAGTGCGTTCTTGTCCCCCGTGAGCGAGACGAACTTGATGCGGATCTTGTGAATGCATTTAAGCACATCTTGGTCGCGGTTGTCCTGCTTGAACTCTTCGGACACGACAAACACTGGGCCTTCTCGACTAGCTTCCTCGCTCTTTGCCCCGCGAAAGGTCCCGAAGTACACGTCGCTGCGCTCCTCCTCTCCCAGCATGTTGCGCCGCACTCCGTCGACGTGGAGTTCGATGTGCCTCGCACTGCTGGCGAGCTGTAGCTGAAGCACGTTGCAGGGGAGCGGGGAATCGCCGAAGTCGAGCACCAGCTCACACGGCAGTGTGTCGCCGCTTTCCTTGCGCGTGAGCAGCCACGGCAGCGCGTCCAGCGACAGCTCGCCAGCGACATTCTGCAGACCGGAGGTCAGCGGCTTCTCGTCCACGCGCACGCGCGGCGCGTCCGCGGGGAGCACCCATGTCGAGGCCGCCGTCACCTGCGTCATCCTGCGTCTCTAAGTACGCATGTGAAGGTTCGCACTTACGACAAGCTCTTCGAATCGAATCGTTCACCAGCACCCTACAGAGACACCACGGCGGGGTGCTCTTCGTCTGCTTGGGCAACATCTGCCGCAGCCCCGCGGGTGAGGGTGTGCTCAAGTCCATCGTGGAGCAGTCAGCCGAGGATTCGTCCGCTTTCCGCATCGATTCATGCGGGACGGGCGGTGGCGCCGGCGGATGGTACAAGGAAGGCGGCTGGTCGTTCCACACAGGCGAAGCCGCGGACGCGCGCATGACCAAGGAGGCCAAGAAGCGTGGCTTCAAGCTCACGTCGCGTGCGCGCTCGCTCACAGCCAAGGACATTGAGGAGTTTGACTACATCATTTGCATGGAAGACAAGAACCGCACGGCGGTGCTCGAGGCCGCCGAGTACTGGGGAGGGAAGCCGCTGCACGATCTCGCCAAGCAAAAGGTTCGTATATTGGGAGTGGGTAAAGCGTTTGTGTATGGTACTGATGGCTTGTGTGGTGTCAAGACGACGATGATGTGTGCCTACTGCACGAAGTTCACGACCGCCAAGCGCGTCCCCGATCCGTGGTACGAAGGCGGATTCGACCACGTGCTGGATCTTCTCGAGGACGCGTGCGAAGGGTTGTACAACCACACCATCTCTCAAAATCAGTAGAAGAAGTTGGAAAGAGTAAACGTTGTCTTGGAAGCTTTCAAAATTCGTAGTCCCCTCCGTCCAAAGAGTCGATGAACGAGAACCCCACGCACGAGGCACCGTCACGAGGTGTTAGCGGGGACGGGATCCCTGGAGATGTTACTTCCCGGCTTGTAGCGATGACGTTCAGCGATGTTAAATACGATCTCTTAGGATGGCGAGCTGGGGGTGGAGACCTGGGAGCCAGAATCATCCTTGGCGATCTCTTGCTGACTCGAGCTGGTGACGGTGAGCGCCTCCCGGACACTTTGGGCTCGTGGAAGCGGGTTTCTTGTGTTGCATCCGTTGGTGTCTGCGATATAGACTTTCGATTACTATGAGCGATAACTTGATCAGGTCGGTTCAGAGCCTGTAGACGCATCGCTAGGTATGTCATACTACCTGCCCTTAGCTAGACAGCGAATCAGTTCGGCCTCGCCCCTCCTATGTTAAAAATGTGGTACTCACTTTGCTGGGCTCTGGTTCAGAGTGTTCCGCGGTCATAATCCTCTCAATATTTACCTACGTGAAGCGAACATGAAAACTTCAAACTGTGGCCTCGCAACATTACGTTTGTACCTGCAAGAACTGAGCATGCCGTCGCTCAAACATGAACGCAGCTTGGTAGAATCGAGTCATATGCTTCATCATCATCCACGCGGGTGAACAGTGGTCCAGCTCATCGATGGTATAGTTGCGTGGCCGCTTGCCTTTTAACCGGGACAGAAACAAATGTGTCGCAGGCAATGGCTTGGCCCCGTCAATGCTGGGTTTCAAAACCTTGTACTTCTTCTTCTTCGCGACAGTTTTGCTCTCTACATCGGTCCAGTCAAACCCTTCACGCGAGAGCGACAATCCAATCGACAGCCCGTCGCTATCCTCAAGAACCGTGTCGCATAGCGACGGGGTGGTCGCTCTGCTCTTCTTCTTCTTCACTGGTCGCCTTTTTGGAGTCAGTTGCAGTAACTCATCCTTGATTGTAACGTCATCGCCAATCTATACGAAAGAGGAAATGCCACCGTCAACTAGGCATGGAGTTGGCGTTGGAGCTCTTCTACGTACCAAGTCAAATCTCGAACCGATGTCGTTACCACTCCACTCGTCGCCGCTTCGTCGTTGGTCTGCTTTACATACAGTCCAATCGCCGTCACCTCCTTGGGAGTGGTTGTCCCGCCAGTCAAATGGTACAGTGTCGTTAGTGATCGTCGGCACTATGTTCACAATAAGCAGGATCAGTTGAGAAGAAGCCATTATTGCCAATACTGTGAAAGATGCTGACCATCTCTGCCTCGGAAACCATGCTGCGCCCTCACCGATGCTGACTCGATGGAAGAGATAAGAGAGTTTGTGGCCGCCAAGAATGGTGTATGCTCCCAAGGTGGGATCTTCCAGTCTTCGTCTCTCTTGTGTGCGATGATTTGATGAACATCCCAGTCCATCTCTTCTCTGTGATGCTTGCTCTCGCTAGCGTTTGCCTCCTCTTTAAACTTGAGTGGAGTGATTGGCTTCTGGATCGATTGCTGAGCTGCTTCACCAAAATTCTCGTCATCTGGCGGTAGTAGCAGAGAGTGGCTTGTTTCGGCTGTTGGACTCGGTATTTCATCGACCGAAAGAAGTGCAAGGCTCTCGTCAACTTGCAGCAAGTCAGCGTCGGGTCCGAGTGCCAAACTCGCAAGCTCGTCGTTGGTGAGAGCTTCGAGATCGGCGTTACTGAGCTGCGGAAACTGGTCACTCGCTGGGTGGTCCGTCTGAACAAGTTTAGATGTGTCCGTGAGCACGATTTGCTCTCGTGGCTTGAGAATCACTCGTCGGACATCGACCGATGCCGCGTCTGTAAGGGTTGGAGCTGACCTGGGCAGATCGGCCGACGTGAGCGGGCACAGCGCGGTCAGGTGGGCTCGCAGATCCCAGAGCTCTGCTAATAGCTCACTGCTTGAACCATTGTAGTCCATCTGCGTCATAACTGTAAGTCAGACCTTCATGTTGTCTATCCAAACGACCAAACGCCTCCCACAAGCTCCAGTAAACCGTCTGGCAGGCGCTCTTTCTCCAGGCAGTCGAGGAAGTATCTACACGGCCATTCGCATTTCCACCACTTAGCACTCAGCGTATCTTCGGAGCGACCTAAGCCCATCAACGGGCAAAAATAGCGAAACGGACGTACGCACCTGGAGGTGGCGTCGTAGGACTGCGCGAACCCTTCGACCCAGCCGCTCTTGCGCGTCCAGTGGCGGCACACAAAGCCGTCGCAGAAGAGCGCGACCACGAAGCTCGCGTCTCCGCTGAGCGTCGGTGTCGGTGACTGTGGCAAAGAGTCCGAGAGGGGATCGTCGCTGTCGGAGCTGTGCACGACGTCCATCACCCCCACAAGGTCCGCAAAGTCGAGCTCGCACGCGAACGGCGGCCCTGGTGGCCCGTGCTCGTCGACCATGGGATCGAACTGGCTCGGAGAGCGCGCGGATGAGTCGGTGTCATGCGGCTGCTGCATGAGAGCGAGTGGATCATGAAAGGCCACGGTCTCAATGTGGAAAGTTTCCATTGACACGCGACCGAAGATACGGTTCCGCCACCGGAACCGCGGTTCGCCAAGGACCGAGGAGAGAACGACATAAATCAGTACGTTGAAGCAAGTTCGATTTGCATGGCGTGAGAGGTCTATTCGTTGCGCTTGCTCTTCTTTTGCTTCTTTGCCGAAGGGACGGCCAGGTAGTCGTCCATGGAGGATGCGCCGTTGCTCGTCTTTTTCTCTGTCTGGATCGGCAGCAAAATCCCGAGTCAGCAAGATATTGGAGCGAGTTGGAGTGTACACACATGGTCCAGCAGCTCACCTTATGGTTAAGGAACTTGTTCTTGAGCGCCTCAACAGACGACTCTTTCTTCTTCTCAGCCGCGGCTGCTTCATGCTTGCGCTTCTTGGAAGTCTCCTTCTCACTCGGTGCCACGAATTCGGCCTGCGTCGAGGCTTTCTTCTTTTGGGTCTCCTCGACACGCTTCTCGGCCTTCTTCTGGTTCTTGATGGCCTTGCGTTCATGCTCTTTCATGAAATACTCACCGCTCTCGATTTCCTTGTCGATCTTGCTTGGCGTCTGCGCCGGCGGGAACGGTGTGTACTCCTTCTTTTCCCGAAGCTGCTTTGGCTTCTTCGTCTGTACGTTCTTCTTCTTGAACTGAGGCAGAAACCGCTCCCAGTCTTCATTCGCGAGCTTGGGGTCTTTTGCAAGCTCGCGCTTGATCATCAAGCGCTTGACGTTGTAGATCGGGTGGATGTTGGCGAAGCAATCCTCGACAATCTTACGGACATTGCGTAGACCCTGGTACGAGCCCATCGCTGATACGGTGTTACCTTGCACGAGCACGTAACAATTTGTGAGCAGTTCAATTGCCTTGAGCGTGGCACCGTCGGGGCCGACGAGGCGCTGTCGCCGCTTCACAAATCGCTCTTTGTTGCGCACGAGGCCACCAATCTTGATGATATCGCACTGCATATCGTCCTCCATGATCTTCACAGCCTGGTTGACGGGAATACTTCGAGCTAGCAGCTTGATGAGGTCGCGCGCCTTGAGCACAATGTACGGGTCGGTGGTTTTGCGCGTCGTGCGCACTGTCATACTGCCCTCGACGAGGTTCAGCTCGCACGCAATCTTGTGCGCGTCCAGCGTCTTGGTCACAATCGGCCAGACCTCACGCAGGTACTTTTCTCGGTACTTGGGGAACAGCGTCGCGAACGAGCTCTCTTCCAGCAGCGTCGGCATCTTGAGTTTCTTGCCCGGGTTCTTCTCATCCTGGACCTCGTCCTCCCAGTGGTCGATCTTCCAGTGGTCAATATCCTCACTGTCCCACGGCTTATCCTTGCGGTGGTTCTTGCTCGTCTTGACACTCTCCTCCATCAGGGCATTGCCCTGGGAGCGCGCGTCGTCGAACTGGTCCATAGCGAGCTGCTCAATGTTCGAGCACGAAGCGATGCCAAGGCCAAGAACCAACCAACCACGGTTTCCAGAACATAACCACTCGAATCCGTTAAGAACGGTTTAATCCTTCTCAGTACATTGTTAAATGACTGTTTCGTCAAAACGGGCGGATCCGCCTGCCCTAACCACCCTGTGTCCACTTCACCATCAGTTGCCAAATAAGAGGTGGTTGTGTGTTTTCTTGTAGAAGTTGCTTGTTTGGGGTCAGTACATAGATGGGCTCAATCAGTTGGTCGTTGGCGGCTTCGGTCGGATACCGGGATGAGACCCATGGCACCAGCGTTGTTCTTCGCGTGCCGAGAAGTGCGCGACCCGCGTGCGGATTTGAAGACTCCGCGCCGGCGGACGCGCGTGTCATGACTTCAGATTCACACGCCAAGCAACACGACCACATGGCTCGCCTCCAGTGCCAGGGCCAATTGACCGATGCACCGATTCTACTCTCGGTGGACGGTAGCTCGTCGAGCGACCCCGAAACGGCGTTGATGCTCCCGACTGGACAAATTGCCCCCGCGGTGGTCAATATCCCTCAAAAGTCTGCTTATGACGAGCGCGCGCGACTGATCCCGCCGTCGTCCAGAAGTCGATCACCGACCTCAAGCGCATCCACGTCCCCAAGTCCGAGCGAAAAAGGTCGAGTTTACCCGTGGAAGAACTACCAAAGCACAGTGGCCGAGTCAAACGTGACACATCAAGAGCAGAGCGCACAAGCTATTAGTGAAGGTGTGATGGCTGGTCACCCGCAGAGCTACAACCCTCCCAAATCGACCCCCTTCACTAAACTTCTCGCGAAAGCACAGTCGTTCTCATCGAGCTTGCCTGGCACGTCCTCCTCCTCCTCGGGTTTTAGTGTAGTTGGTGCCGGCGTGCGAGGCCACAGAGACCAGAGACGGCGGCATTCAATCCTACGAGTCAGCTCCAACAAATCCTTGACAGAGAAACCTTTGAAGAAGTCAGCTTCTGTGGAGTTCGCACTCCATTCAGAAGCATTGCAAAAGCTTAACCAAGACGACCTACAAAAAACCAGTTCCAATCCTACACCGCGGTAAGTTGGCCTTAGTGTTGCTGTTTGGTAGTCTCTTGCTCACATGATAATAATTTGCAAGACGCCTCACATACGAAGAAAGAGAGGAACTCTACAAGATTCGCCCCGACCTTGAGGTCCGGCCGACTCCATTTTTCAAAGAACAAATGGAAGAACTTGAGAGACAAAACCAGCGCCGCATGCTGTTTGCTATCGTCGGTGGCGTGATGTGTCTGATGATGCTCATGGTCGTGTACTACATCCTCACCCTCGCCTAGGGTAGTTCAATGGCCCTTCAAGCCACGATTTGCATGCATTTCACTACACCTGCCGCGGCCACCGAGATGCTCAAGATCCAGTAATTTATCGTAAATACAAGCCACACCACTGTACGAACTCGCTTTGAAAGCATGCCGTGATTTGCAAGGTGTCCGAACAGTCTTCAACTCGCACATAATGCCACACTACATTACGCAATAATGTGGGCCACATTATCATAGGCTCGATAGTATTGATGGACTCTGTCAACCACCACGACCAGAAGTCATTGCTGCCTCTGCGCACCCAAGACCATGCGCCTCATCACACACAACATGCTCGTGTGCAACAAGAAGGGCGTTGAGAACGGTTTCCCGCTGCACATCGTGGCCGAAGAGATCGATGTGGTGGAGTCCGAATTCCAGATTGAGTTCATCCGCAAGATGCTCACCAAGATTGACTGGGCGGCGTTTCTTGCCGGTGCCAAGACGCTGAACGTTGCTGAAGGGCTACCAGAAGGGTACAGCGTTGAGCAGCATGGGACTGATGAAGATCTGCTGCGAAAAGTGCACCATGCGCTGCTGGAAGTTCATGTGAAGAAAGGGAAGCTCGTCTGTCCGGAGTCGGGCCGTGAGTTCCCAGTAATTGACGGCATCCCGAACATGCTGCTGCGTGAAGACGAAGTTTAGAGGCTTCTCGTGCCGCATCGCAGATAAAAGTTGACGAATATTGTATCCATCCTTATTGTATCCATTGATCAGCTCTAGATGGCGAGATCAGACGGCTTCTTGAATCCAGCATTCCGTTTTGTTGTGTCGTCACTACAGCGAAAGAGAGAGTATCAGCTGATAGCTGCAAAAGTGATTCCACTGCAAGCAAACCTGTCAGGCAGATCCTCGTCGCGGATCTCTCTGGATTCGACCTTGGCGACTGCCTTTATCCACTGAATACGAAACTCGAAGTCACCTTCCTTCTGGTCAGCAATCGCAATTCCAATCTAAAAGGGCCAAATACATGTGGCCGTCAGCGGTGAGAAGCCTGGTCCGATTGCGCTAGGGAAGCTTACGCTGCGTAGATTTGCGGGATTGAGTGGTGTGCTGTCGTTGAATTTGTAGTATCCCTTGGCGGTGAGCATAAAATCTCGGAACGGCAGCTTCGACAAAACCAGTTTCGTTAGTTTCCCTTCCATCCGAATACGCGCAGCAAACTCATGTCGTACTTCGACGTCAACCCATTCGTTTGCAGGTGTTCGGATAAAACCCTGAACCAGTTTAGCAATCGGCCCGAGTAAGACTTCAGCATAACGCCTACTCCAACCAACAAGGACGAACCATGTACAGGTTCATAGGATTCCACCCGTCCATCTGCGCATTGAGTCGGTATCTATCGTTGGTAAATCACGTCAGCACCTACACTGCGCAACCTGAATCAAGAACGACAACATACTCTCGACCATCTGTCATGATGCGCATAGAAATTCCCTCATATCCGTGCAACAAGAGCTGTCTCGGAAGAGTGCCACGCACAGCACAATAGCCGCTGCGCACAATGCCAGCTTCTGTAGGCTGGCACGCGAGGCTCAATCGCCCATTGAACACTGCCGACGCCACACCATCTTCATTCTTCACATAGATAGGTCTCCGCGATCGGTCGTCGGTATCGTCGATAGTCGCCTTTGCTGCTGGATCGTAAAACCCCCAACGAGCCTCGGACAGTCCTACGAGGCGCGCAAAGCACTCAGCGACCATTGCATCGAGCGAACCTGCAACAGTCTGTCCTTCTGTACCTCCGATAGATCGATCCGTCGACATGATCCATTCTGACGTAGCAGCACGGCTATCAAAGAGGAAGATGTCCTTCTCGGCGGGGATGTTGAGCTTCACTCCCATTGCTGTCCACAGCACGACGCACGTGAGCCATCCGCACCGATAGCACGCGCTGCACCTGGCTATTTTCATTTCTCACACTGCTTGGAGCTCAAGATCGCCGCCTCCACAGACACGAGCGCGCGCCGGAGAAAGCTCATCGTAGCACGATGAGCTGCCTTTTGCAATGCCCTCCACAACATGTGATGCAAGTCATGGAGCGCACTTAGTAGGAAGACCGTACCTAGTCGGAGTGGGTCTCAGTTTCTCCACGTGTTCTCACGTCACATGCTTAGTGGATCCGACTAAGTTACCCCTGGTCAACTTATCGTGGACACCAGTCTTCCTTCCACATTGCGAGCAAAGCTGCGCGAGCGCTATGAGCCTCCACTTGCCCAAGCACCAGTGGGGCACGCGCGGCGTCGACGCGTATGAGAAGATCGAGTGCATTGGCGCCGGTACTTACGGGTGGGTCTTGCCCATGGCTGCGCGCGTGATCGGTAGCCGTCGCTGACTAACGGTGTCTATGAGCAGCGAAGTCTACATGGCGCGGAACAAGCAGACGCAAGAAGTCGTGGCGATCAAGAAGATCCGCAGTCTAAATGAAGTCCAAGGGGTGCGTCTCCGTGGCGCTCTTTTCGTGTGGCAGGCTGGAACTGATGCGTTCATCGGCCATGACCCCGTAGCTCCCAGTGACGACCATCCGGGAGATCAAAGTGCTAAAGTGTCTAAACCACCGAAACCTCGTTGAGCTCAAAGAAGTGCTAGTGTCTACCACACTCAATGATGGCAAGGACGAGGACAGTGCGTAGAGCTTTGGGGTCGTCGAAGGCGTAGTGGGATGGAGCTGATGTGTGGTATCCTCATCTGAGCAGCTGAGTTCACCGACAGAGAGAAAGAAGATTCGCTCGAATACTGCCAAGGCTCGATTTATCTTGTTCTCGAGTATGTCGAGTTCGACCTCACCGGCCTCATTGATCGCCAGTACCCGTATGTCGCGTCCAACTATTCACTTAGGCAATACCTGAATGAGTTTTTGTTGGTTTGCAGATTCAATGACGTCGAGATCAAGAGCATCATGCGACAGCTGATTGAAGTCATGCACCACATGCATTCACTCGACATCATCCACCGGTAAGTTTCGATGGCTGCTCTTCTCAGTACTGTCTCCAACGGATAGAGGCGATTATGTCAGGGACATCAAGTGCTCAAACTTGCTTCTCACTAAAACCCACCTTCTCAAAGTCGCGGATTTTGGGCTTGCACGCTCCATTCGCGGCGACCAACTTTTTACCAACAAAGTTGTAACGCTTTGGTACCGCCCACCAGAGCTATTACTCGGTGCGACTAGCTACGACGCTAGCATTGACATGTGGAGTATCGGATGCGTCATGGCCGAGTTATACATCGGTCACCCACTGTTTCAGGGCAAGACAGAGCTCGAGCAAATTGGCAAAATATTTGATCTGTGTGGCACGCCAACGGTTGAATCGTGGCCGGACTACAAGTTCCTGCCCATGACCAACAAGTTTGTTCCTGATAAGCGCAAGGAACGCCGGCTCAGGGAGTACCTGAATCGCGAGATGACGGCACGGAAACGCATTCCCCCAAAGGGAGCTATCGAGTTGATCGAGACACTTTTAGTGCTGGATCCAGAGCAAAGGTTGACCGCGGCCAGTTGCTTGAAGTCGACATACTTCCAGTCCCGCCCATTTGCTCCAGAGAATCCCGAGTCTCTCCCACCTATCGCCAACTTGCCGCCATCGCATGAGTACCAGACCAAGAAGATCCGTCGCGAGCAAGCAGCCAAGCAGGGTGCAAACGGGGCGAATGGCAAAGGAAGCACGACTGCTGCCGGCGGAGGAGAAGGTAAGGATCCGAGAGTGAAGACAGAGAGCAAGCAAGAGTCCATGGGTGAACCACCTGCCAAACGAAGGAAAGAGGCGTAAAGCGAGAACACCACTCAATAGGAGCTCGAAGCTCGCTCAACCTGAAAGAGAACATCTTTTCCCGTTAATCTTTATACCAATGTGGCCACTGAGCTTGCACAGAGCAGTTTACGCTAGTGTCCAAGGTAGCGACTGCTTTTTGTCGATGGTTGCCCGGCAGGTCCTGATTTTTGGAGTTGCAGCAGCAGTGAAGGGTTCTTGGTCTTGACAATACTGTTGACTTCCTAGTGTCATACACTCGTTCTCAGCGCTGTACGAAGTTATACCCTCTGGTGGTTGCTGTAACTTACATGAAGACGCGTTTGCAGCACTTGGAGGCGCATCTTCATCGAGTTGTATCGAAAAGAGATGTGTTGACGGATGATTTCCTCCGGGGTACGCATGAAGTCAACTGAGAGCAACTCCACGAACTTATACTCCATGTTCTGGATGAAGTCGAGTCTTGCGCGGCCATCAGCTTGCATAAGGTAGACGGCCAAGTGGTTGTGCGGTTCCTTGATACAATTGTTGAGCATGCGTATGAGCACGTTTGCATAGTCGGCGAAGTCAATCATCAGCTTTTGCTGGCCCTGCATGATCTGGAACGTCTCGAAATCGCAAGTGTGGGTGTATAGAAAGAATAAGTCGCTTTCGGTTGATAACTCGACTTTCACGGCCTGACTGTCGCCTTCGTCGCCCTAGTTCGAGCATGGTGAGTTCGTTATCTTCGTCTGGTTATGAATAATCCATTACATGGACAAGGATTTTGACTTTGATAGCTTCCAGCGTCCCGACTTGCTGCGGTGTGTGGTCAGAGTCCTGCAAACACCGGAGTTTTACACATATTGATTCAGTGGAGAGCAGTGAGAGCGGTAGACAACTAAATGTACCTGGATGCGGATCTCGAACGGCGTCTCGCGGTCGTAAACAACGCGGAATCCGCCGACTGTTAGTATGGCGAGCTGTCAGGTCAGAAGTATGTCGATTTAGCGGCAAACTAGACACACCCAGGCTTGGGTCGATTTCATCGCCACCAGCAACAGGCACTAGTGACCCGGTCTCCATAGCTGCAATGCCTCCGAAATCACCACTCTCGCCGCGGAAGGAACCAAGCAAG
Organism: Pythium scleroteichum; assembly: GCA_023335855.1. Lineage (NCBI taxonomy): Eukaryota > Oomycota > Peronosporomycetes > Pythiales > Pythiaceae > Pythium > Pythium scleroteichum. The sequence continues at coordinate 168,519 of JAADVR010000002.1, read as the reverse complement.
CTGCTCATTCTGGAGAGTTCAAGTTCAAATACAAACCTCGCTCGCCAACTCGAAAGGGCGTGGACGGTGGCCAGTTGTGTACTGGGGACGTTACCTCTGGTGGCGCCACAACTCATAGTTGACACGATGGCTACACGTCTAATTTGAGATTAAGCAATCCCTGGTATGGGTTGTCGGAGTGGTATATAAAGCGGCTGATTTTTAGGCTTGATTCATGCTTTCGAGCATCGGATTGTGATGTTGCATGTCGGTCTTAAATTGAAGTATCGCTGACAGGGCCTGCTAACGGCTCACCACGCCATGAGGCCTGCATTTCATGGTGACAGCAGCGGTCTTCAGGCAAATCCTAGCATAGAAGATGGCGATGTCGACAGCTTGGTGGTGATTTCGCTTGATGACTTTGATGAAGAAACTCTCAAGAGGCCTATTTTGACAAGTCCACGATCTATCGAGGCGTGTCGAATGCTTGGAGTGGAGCCAGAAGAGCTCGTCAACCGGCCTCTCGAATATTTCGTTTCACATGCTACTGCAGGTGAGGAGCCAGCCCTTACTGTGAAGCGAGCAGCACGCCACGAAAAAAAGCGCAAACAACACCTCTGCAACGTACGTGCCCAGCGTAACGAGCTCATTGAGGCAGAGCTGAAGGGCATACACGGCGGCATGTCTCTTCAAACACGGATTTTTTGTCACTCGCCGCTTGCCGCCAAGTTATCGAGCTACGGCTCCACGTGTCAGGGAATGGCACAGCGCGACCTCAGCGTGATTGAACGGGAGAGGAGAGAACTCGAACGCATCCATCAGCGCCAAGCAAAGGAGATGCAGCAACTGCTATCTTTCGAACTGAAAATGGCCGAGATTCACCGTGAGCGCGAGCTTAAAGACCAGGAATTTCAACGCCAACAGGATTTGTTCAAGCGCGAGAAGTTGCTGCGTCAACGAGAAGCCGATGAGCAACGACGACGCAAAGAAATCGACAAGGCAGAGCAGCAGCGACTTGAAGCCGAGCTGGAGCGAGAACAAGCGCAAAAGCGGCAGCGAGAGATAATGGCCCAGATAGAGCAGGCGGAGCGAGAGAAAGAGCGTCGTCTGCGTGAACAGAAGAGCTCTGAGCAGGAGCGTCTCCGCAAGCAAGACGAGCATCGCCTCCGTAGCGAACTACACCTGATTCGACAGCAACGCGTGGCTGAAACCAAGTCTCTCGAGATCACTCGACGTGACGAACGGCGACGACATTTGCTGGAGTTGAAGAAGCAGCAGAAAGCGCAAGAAATGGCAGAAAAGCAGAAGAAGAACAAGATGAGAATCACGAGTGTCCTGCAAGATCGAGATTCGATGCGCCAGCTCCAGTTGGAGGAACTGATGCGGAAGCAGCAGGAAAGTGAGGAGCGGAGGCGCCGTATTGACGAAGAACGGCAGAAAAGAGAAGACGAGATGCGACTTCAGGCAGCAAGAAAGAAAGAAACAATTGAGGTGGTGCAACTTCAGCTCGAACAGATGGAGCAGCAGCGGCGCGATCGGTTAGTTGAACAGGAACGGCAAATTGAGGAACGGTTGAAAGCAAAGGAACTCGAGAAGCAGTTGCTTCGCGACGAGCAAAAGCGCGAAGAACGATACCAAGAGGAGGAGCGACGGCGAGTTTATGAGCGAATGGAAGAGCAGATAGAACAACGGCAAAAAGTGACGATAACGAAGGCAGAGCAGAAGAGTGAGATGGCCAAAATGATGCATGCCCAAAAGAAGCAGCTGCTCCGATCGAGGCTTCATGACGCCAAACTTCGAGAAGAGGAAATCCAGGCGGCCCTTGTGCGAAGACAGAAACAAGATAAATACCGCATGAATCTACTGATGTCCAGAATAGAGAGTGATAATGAGCGAACCCGAAAGATCAAGGAACAACGAGAGCAGATCATCCGGAGGCGTCAACAGATCGCGATAGCAGCGTCAAGACAAAGGGAGCAGCTTCTCGAGAGTTTCCACAAGATGCAAATCGCCAAGAAATACGAACTTCCCAAACACCTGCAACGAACTCTCTTCACAGAAAGACCAAAGTCTGCCTCGGCACTCCAGACGCGCTCGCTGACTCGAAACTCTTCGGTTGACCAGTTTATGCAACCCTCTCATTGTGAAACATTCTCGCGACTCCGATCGTCAACCCGTAAACGCCCATCGAGCGCTACTGCGAGAAACTCTTCGAATAATGAGATCGACCTCACTGGACCATCTACCTCCTGGTATCAACGAACCAGTCGATCCGAGATTGAAAGTGAAGACGGCGCCGAGTGGGATATCCACAATGATAGTGATATCCAACCCTCCAGCATCAATGATCCAAATACTTCGTTTGGAGTTTTCGAAGACGAGATGGACGAGCTTCGAAGGAAACACAACGAGGAGCTTCTCTGCGTGCTCCAGCAAGAGCATCATGCTGAGGAACAACGCGAGTACCTCATGAACCAAGTCTCTGACCGCCCAGAGAGATCGCGCATGGAGAAAATTTTCAACAAAGAACGGGCTCAAGCGAGTGACCGCATACTGAGACTCACACAACAACACGAACAGGCGTTAGCCTCGAGAATGCAGCACCGCTGAATAGTGTTTTTGCAACAATTTTGTAGTCACCATGGAGATTTCGCAAATTCATAGCTCCATGTGGTCACTCTCGTCTTCATCGAAATCGTATCGGAGCTTTCGAAACACGCGCAGCTCGTCCTTGGACTGTGTCGATGCTGTATTTGGTTGTTCGCTGTCCTCACGGAGCGGCGGGAGTTCAAGTGATTTCCTTCTAGTCGATTTCCGAACCGAGCCTGCAGCAAAACTGGATAGTTCGTCCATCGAACATTTCTTAAGTGACTGCACCAGATCCGATTCTTGGAGCATTTTGTCAGCTGGAGTTGGAGGGCATAAGGTTAGAGGTATGGTCGCTGGATCATTGTGTATAGACTCGCTTGTCACTTCGATACAAAGATCTCGAACGGCTAGCTCGTTTGCCTCTTTCAGTCGACCAAGCATGTCGCGTAGCTGCTGCAATGTTGTCGTTAAAGTTGCAACGTATGCATTTGATTCCCTGGTAAGAGTAGTCATGCGGTTTTGATCGTGGGTTGAGAGGAGAAGCGACGAATCTCGTTCAGCTACTCGTGAGTGCGTGAGCTGAAGGAGGGCATCGGCATTTTTCACAATATCATTTAGGTTGACAGGACCCATTCGATCACTGAGCGACTGTTGGCGTCGAAGGTTGTTTCCATTTAGCACAGGCTGGTTTCCATGGTGTTGTAGAGTTGTGTCAATCACACGCTGACTTGACTGGTAGGATGAGCTTGCGATCGCGCCGTCAATGGTTTGCCATGAGGTCAATACATCCGTCATCTTGGTTGACCTTCGAGAATCACTAGCAGTTGAAAACATCTCTCGACTAATCGACGAGTCAAGTCGGCTTTGTTGGTCGTAAACGTTTCGCTTAAGAATAATATAGCACTTTTTCAGGATCCCCTCGGTAATCAAGGACCAAAATACACCATTACACACCAAAAGAGCCGTGGTTTCTTGAATATTGCTGGTCAGTGCAATCGCCGACGTAACCCATCGGTCCTGCACTTGAGAACGCTCAACGAATTGCTCTTGTAGCTGACGATTCTTCATTGCGATGCGGGCCTGCAACCAGCGAGAGGTTAACACGTGACTATGTCAACGATGAACTAAAACATTTTACCTTGAGCAACTGAATTGCGTCGGCTGCTTCTGTCGCATTGTATTGTGGTGTGGGTACGAACTGATACGACTCACGACTGTGAACCATCAGTGCCTTCATGGCATGTGTCGATAGTCGCCAGATAAGGTCCACAATACTACAAGCCACAAATGTAAGTTCACACAAACGAGCATTGCGAGTTACGTCCTTGGTCACCGTGGTCCAGAGCCTGCATTGAGCCTTGATGCATGGCTTGAGCCAAGTGGCAGAACGCCTTGCTTCTCCAAGTCCTGTAACACCGACTGCAGTGTGGCGCGCGTCAGTCTTCCTCCTACATCGAGTGCCTTCCACGAAACCGTCCCACCTGCACGAGCCGCTTGAAGTTGCTCTTGTCGTGCGGCGTCACGATCGGCCAACAGAATCGAAGCTCCTGTGAAGGTAGCACCAGCGTTCGTGCTCACTCCTCGTCGCCTCCATCGGCGTTTAAAGGGAGGTTCGCACCTGCTCGGTCTGTGGACTGAGCTTGAGCAGCAGGAAGTGGAGAACGAGGAAGAGCATCTTCTCGTTCGGTCGGTTGAACATATACGCGTGCAGCGACGGCGGCGCCTCCGCCTCGAAGCCCAGCAGCTGCAGGCTCTGGACCATGAGCCCCTCCTTCTTGAGCACCATGGCGCCCGCCATTTCCGTCGATCCTGCCTGGAGAGCATACCTCACTCCTATTGGTTGATAATTTCTCTCGCGTTCCGATCGTTGTCGTGAAGAGTGATGGTCGTCTTTGAAGGCCGTCATGCCTTGCAAAAGCGCGCGCTCGGCCGAGAGAGGCAGCGAGCGAGACGGCGAGACGGCGGTGCGCGGCGACATGGCGCGGCGGTTCAGCTGGAGCGCTGCGCGGGGCCGAAGCACAGAGGAGGCAGACGAAGACGTCGAGGTCGTCGAGTTCTTCTCGGCGGCCACGACCTCCGGTGCGCGGCGCGCGTTTGAACATTTGAATGGCACCGACTCACGTGCTCGACGTTGTAGAGTCCACAGACCTCCAGGCGGCGCAACCACAGAAAAAGCGACGTGGAGACGAAACGATGGGCATTGGAGCAGCCGCGATGCGCGTCGAACCCCGCAAGAGCTCCGCGGGCGACGTGAACCTGATGACGCCGCCTACCAAGCGACGAAGAATGCTTGCGCAGGCGATCACGGCGATGGAGACGCTGATCGAGGTCATCGCCGACGAGGAAGAGGTGCTCAGCACGCGTCTCGAATATTGCTCCAACCTCTGGCGCTTTGTCCGTGAAATGCCCGCCCTCGACGTCGTTGAGTTTGTACGCCAGCGCAGTTCGAGTGTCGTGCGCGTAATCGAGGCACTACTCCACACTGGCTATTTCCCTCTCCAGCAACTATGCTTTATGACAGTCGCTGCGATCCTTCATCAGCTCCACAAATACGACACTGACGCACTCGCCGCGTTTGTTGTGTCGTGCAAGCATTACCTCAGCGAGCCCGACGTCGATTTATTGGAGCTTCTACCCCTGAAAGAAACGATTCCATGGGTACGAATATCTGCTTTGTTTTGGTATCTGTAGCTACTTTTTCGCTAAATCATGCCTCAGCATGATCCACGGATTGCTCGGCAACGAATTGTTCAAATTAATCGAAGGACCAGCTTATGCCGCAGTTTCCGTGCATCCCGGTGTTGGGTATCGCCAAGCGGAAAGCAAGATCTGGTGAAGACTGATAATTTTGGCACCTAGGCTACTCTCTCTCTCTCCCTCACTGACGTTTGTATGCACGTTCTTGTGTAGGCTCGGATTCGTGTGAACAAGTGGATTGATATCGGTTCCACTACAACGACATTCTATTGGCGAGACGAAAATGATGTTGTTGTTGTCAATGTCCCACATTCATGCGTTGAGGATGTGGAGATTGAACGAGAGAACTCTATTCTCTACATATGGACAAAGCATATTGACCGACTGAAAGGCGTTCGACTGTTGGCGTTCGCGTCAACTAATGAGGTGATGCTCAATCTTCCGATTTGAGCGAAGGTGCGCAACGAAGCTCACCTTGTTTGTCGCACGTCAGGACTTCCCTGGACTTGTGAAGGCTTTAGTAGGAGTTGAGATCGACGGTTACGTGGATCCACCAAGTTCTCCCTCACCGATCGCTGTCGAGGTGCGAGAAACTGGATGTGACGGGATGCTTCGTTTCACCCACTTCCATTTTTTTAACTTCGACTCATTGACTTCAATCAGTTTGGAAGCCCCATCCAAAAAATCAAAACAACTACGGGTGTCATTCTTGGCAAACCGCAAAGTCAACAAAATCCGACAACAGCACAAGACGACGTGGTGGTAATGGAGACAGACAATCCCAACTTACTTGAGCTCGACGTAGCCGAGCACGACTCATTCGAGCCTATTGAGGATAACTCTGGTGTCTCCGAGGCTGACGGCTTGGAGTTAACCTATCCTGGTACCGACTCCATCGTCGACACACTGCAGGCTGACTTAAGTGACAAGGTCGTCCATGCAAGTCTTCGATCAAAAGACTCGCTTGGTTCACTTCATCGGCGATTAGATACTAGTCGAACAAGAATCACGGAGACTTTCTCAAGGGTCAGTTCTGCACAGATTGAGTCCCACGATGTGATTGCAGACAAGGAGTACAAGCTACGTGCAACTGTGGACATCCTTCAAAGAAAACGCCTGTTGGATCTTCCGCATGCTGAATCTGTCGTCGAAGACCAGATTTTTCGAGCGGCCACCGCGACTGAAGACTACGTCGAAGAAACGCTCGACTACGCCGTTGAGAATTTGGCTCCTGACGAACCCGATTTCGTGTTCACGACGACATCCATCATCATGCTCTTGATCGTTGTGATACCTTGGGTGCTTTTTGCTGCCTTGCACAGTGGTACAGATCTTAGCTCCGTCCGACAGTTTGCATCGGATGCGATGGTTCTTCTCACGGCAATGCTTCGCAAAATAGCGGGGTAATGGGACAAGTTAATCGATTGTATGTGTGACCTTTGGATTCTGATGTAAGTACTTTGAAGTGCCGCCTCGTCGAAGCGCCAGGCCTCCGGCACACTACCTGTGTCTGCTCGTACGATGGATCTCCGCGCCCTTGAGGAAGAGCTCAAGAAGCTTGGAGTCAGTATTGTTTCGAGTCGCCAGGAGACGATAATTTCCATTCGAATTAAGGGGCTCGCTGGAAAAGCGTTGGATCGTGGACTTCGACTGTGTGACAAACTTCTCCACGAGAAGGTGAAAAACGTCGCGAAGGCATGCACTGACGCAAACACCAAGCTGTTTGTCGACCCAACGTTTGGTCCGACTCCGGGGGATCCGCAAGGGGCTTCTGCACTATGCAAAACAGGAACGACGATTCCTTCCAAAGGAGGCTCCCAGCATCAACTCAAGGTGCTTGGCCTCCTCAAGACTGAGAAACTTCGCTGGGAGCGACCGGAGTATATCGTTGGTGAAATTGGTGGGGTGGATGTGTAAGTGGGATATGCGATATTCTTTGATGGGTGATCTCTCATCGTCAACAGTTGCGAGCGGAATGAAGACGATGAAGATGAACAGCCTTCGTTTAGCCGCATGGCACAAGAACGAGTGTTTTCTTCGAATGCTTCTCTGTTCAGTGACGGGGTATCTTCCGGTGATGTCATTCAGGGCAACCTCGGCGACTGCTGGTTTTTGAGTACGTGCTGGGAGCTCGCTGTATCTTGGCTGCCTCTGACACGATGGCAAATAGGTGCTCTCAGCGTCGTCGCTACTCGATCCGATCTACTCGAGCAGACATTCTGGAGAGGCGACACAAACAAAACCAAGGGTCTTTCTGTTTGCAAGTTCATGAAGGTCTCATGGCGTAAACTTCTCACTACTGGGACATGGGGCTGATATGGCCTTTTGTAAATAACCGTAGAACTATGTCTGGAACTATGTGATTATTGACGATCGTTTGCCTGTCTACGGCTTCTCAAAAACTAAGGAAGGAAAGCCGTATTTCGCACGATGCCGAGACCCAGATGAGCTTTGGTAAGTCACCTGCTTTGTCACATTCTGGCACAGTCAACAAGTCATTGGAGTTATCGTCACAGGGTCTCCCTATTGGAGAAAGCGTACGCAAAGTTGCATGGGAGTTATGAAGCGCTGATTGGGGGGTTTATCGATGTTGCCCTCAACGATCTGACAGGTATGTGTTCGGAGCAAGTCATCATGAAGGCAGGGTATCCAGGGTTTGGAGAAGACCCATTCCTGCCTTCCAAGCCGCATCAACAACGCGGAGATCCCTTCTGGGATAAGATTATTCGGTACAAATCATCCGGTTCATTGATGGGGTGTTCGATCCAGCCTGTTCCAACCTCTGCGGATAAGAACGCAGCGCCAGAATCTAGTGCTGGGAATGGATTATACTTCAAACACGCATATGCGCTTGTTGACGCTGCGAGCGTCAAGACCATAAAGGGAGAGCAAGTCAAATTAATCAAGTTGAGAAATCCCTGGGGTATGGGCGAATGGGTATGAAGAAGAGGTCCAGTTAATTTCATGCGGCCTTTATTGATTGCTTGTGACGGTATAGACTGGTCCATGGTCAGATACGAGTGAAGAGCGTCTGCAAAATCAGGATGTGATCGAGCAGTATTTTAGAATTCTGAAACGAAAAGTGGGTGGGAACCTGAGCAAGCGAGTCTTCCTGAGTTTGAACGGCAAAGGGGAAATCGAGTTCGATGAGATCGCGCAAGAAGAAGTCATCGAAGTCAACGCAAACGATGGAACGTTTTTCATGTCGTACGAAGCATGGATGCAATATTTCACCCACTTTTTCGCTGGCATCGGTTCGCTTTTTCTCAGATTGTGAGCCTTCTGCTAGCCATTTGCACTGACGACGGTGCAATGATACTATAGACTTCCCCGACGAGTGGCACGGTCGAAGGGTTGAAGGGTGTTGGAGTGAGACAAATTGCGGCGGCAACACAACGAAGAGCACATGGATCAACAATCCCAGATTTGGACTCGTAGTTCAAGAGCGCAGCCAGTTCTTCATTACCCTGTCGCAAGAGGACCCTCGGGGCAAAGATTACTTGAAAATCGTGCCTATTGGATTTCATATCTGCTCACTGACACCAGTCTCCGCTGACAAAGACGCGAAATGTGAAATCAAAGAACCGGCTGAGAAAGACGACGCCTACTATCGTCTGTACAAGGATAAAGATCGCACAGAGTTCAAAAAAGGCATCCGACCGGAACAGCTTCCACCAGCAATCATACCCGGCAGCGTGATTAAGGGGGTTGACGACGATGGTGTACCTCAACCAGCATATACTTTCAAGCAAGCTGTATCGGTGCGTTCCTCCGTCATTCTTCCTGCCTATTCATCTCTAAGACGTCGTCCAACAGGTAGATTTGACAATGGAACCAGGAAAGTACTGCATCATCCCGAGCATGTACATGCGCACGGTTTGTTGCATTATGGCGGATATCGTGAAGGCCTGACGCTAATCACCAGTTCTCGCTTGGCTTCAGGACAAGGACACGGGAAAGACAAATGTAGGAAGCTTTTGGATTTCCGTGTACTCAAACAAGTCAAAGTTCACCGTGGAAGGGGGCGAACGAATTGTTGAAGAGGAGGAGGGGGACGAAGACGAGACAAGTATCACCGCAGGAAGTAACAGCCCGGTTGGTCCTAGAGCGAGTTTCGTATCATTAGCGCGCATGAGCGGACTCAACAGTCCAGGCAAAAAGTCCGATACGTCAGTATCAATTGAAGCGGTATCTGTGACTGAGCAGCGCAGGCGCTTTGAAGACGCGAAAGATGAGCTGCTCGCACAAGCAAAAGCGAAAGGCATCGGACTACGACAACTGAAGATGGAGTTCGCTAAAGGCGGTGCGATGAAGAAGAACGATATGCGAAAGAGAATGCTCAGCATCGGATTTAAAGCTGATGAACTCAGCGACGAAATGATCAACGTAATCTTCAATGGTCTCGACGAGTCAAGCAAGGGAAGTGTCAATCCAGACCGTATTCTAAACATGTTCGAGGCTGAAATCCACGAAGACCAAATGGCCTGTGAGGTCCCTGAGGTCGAAGATGACGACATACCAGAAAAAACTCACGATGAAGGAACATTGACACTCGAACTGAGAGGCGCGCGAGATCTGGCCTTTCTAAAGATTCGAGATCGAAATTCGTCAGAATTGCAGCGTCCGTTAGTTCGCCTGCCTGCAATCGAGTACAGTTCGAACGAGTTGAAACTCCGTAAGCGGTGTGCGATATCAGTAAGTGAGAGAAATCCAGCTCTCGCATACATGCTTCGAAAAGTATTGGTGAGGAAAGGATGGATCTCATCACGGCGCGAAGCAAAGTTCTCTGATCCTTCTCCCAACGATCGAGTACCGTCCAACCCGCTTGCCACGTTTTACAGTCTTCTCGAAGGTGAAATACAACTGCTCAAGTCGACGGCCACTCACTATGTAGGCATGGATGTGGCCACGGATGTTCCCAGCAAAGTAACTTTGGCTTCAAACCCGATTTTAATTGCGCCAATCCAAGAGAAGGCTTCACTTGATTGTTCGTCGGCTCTCCACAAGACCAATCGAATGCAAACCCTCGAAGGGAAACGGAAGCAACGTCTGGACGAACTGAAGCGTAAGAAGCAGGAGACGTTAGGTGATCGGAGCAAAGCTGCTGTCTTGCCGCGGCTTATTGGTGGGAGAAAGAGTGGTTCAGCGTATGTACAATGCAGCGACTGTTCGGAGCGTGTTTTGGTTCCAGGCCGAGCAACTGAATCTGCAGTTGGCAGTAGCAAGTCAAGCAACCCAGACAGCTTTGTCTGCTCAGGGTCACGGTGCCTTAATGTACTATGTTCGCCCTGCCACAAGATGCTGCCTGCAGGAAAGAAAGTGTGTGAGAATTGTTACGAGCATGAACTGGCACCGACCGAAGCAATTGGAAGCCATTTGCGTTCGATTTTGATCGAGAAAATCGGCAACTCAAAGAACCAACAAACTCAGGTTGAGGCGTTCTTTCAGTCGATCGATCGTGACAATTCTGGTGCACTGAGTTATGAAGAATTCTCACGTGCCTTAACCTCGCTGGAGATTCAACCCCCACTAACTAATGACCAAGTGCAGTCGCTGATGGATCAGTTCGATACGAATACAGACGGTGAAATCAGCCTCAAAGAATTTCAACAATGGGTTTTCCTTGATCAAGTTTGGCAGCCAGGTGATGTCTTCGAAGCTGGCAGTGATGCCCGAAGGCTCGCTGCAGAGGAGACCCACGCTTCTGTGATCACACCACTAGTGGAGTATTTGATAGAGTCTGCATTTCGAGCAGGATTATCTAGTTCGTCATTGACCCACTGGGTGACGACCAGTAACTCAACTTCCCTACACACGATGAAAGCTATGGTTCGGCCGTCCACTGAGTTGAAACAAGAAGTCGAGAGAGGTTCGCTGCTGTTCCAACGCGTATGCTTGATCAAGACGGAACTGTCTAGTGAGAACGACAGTATCGGTACACTTGACAACTCCATTGATGATGTGTTTGCCAGGTATGACACCGACGGTAGCGGGCAAATCGATGCAGACGAGTTGCGCAACATGCTCTCGTCTTTAGGTTTACAGTTGTCCCAGGAGGAGTCTCAACTTCTCGTGAATCGAGTAGAATTAGCTGCGACGCGTGACAACTGTGTCGATTTAGCGGAGTTCCGGGCATACGCAGGAAAAATGATGTGCGAGTCAAAAGCATATCAGGAATCCAACTATCCACTTGTTGGGAAACTCGTCCACATTGAAACCATTGCGGCAAGTGGCGACGCCAAACGCGACGAGTTGCAGGAACTCGCTCAGCAGCTGCATTGGAACTTACGGTGTACGCAAGCGGCACGGATCTCAGCTTTGCTCCGAAGACGAGTGGGTATTGAACTCTCGATTAGTGAGGTTCAGCGTATTGCGAATGTCTTTCACGTACGGGAGGTTGTGCCAACCAATACTTTACACCTCGAGTCGCGTAATGCGCGGCACAGCAATGGATTGGACCAGGAGAAGCTGCTTGAATTGAACAACAGCGGCGATGTTTTGAGCTACTTTTTGTCCACAACTTCCGCGTTGTCAACTTTGCTGAAGACATTCGATCTCGTAACAGTATGCAGTGATGTCAGATCTCACTTGGAGAGCATCACTAAATGCTCGTCCGTAGAAGGCATATGGGCCACCGTTTTTGGAGGGACCGCATGCGATCCACTTGACCAGCGATTGTTTCTGGATAAGCTCGTCGCCTCCGGTTTTACTCTCGCTCCTGAGTCTGAGAGCAACAGCCTATTGACGCGACTGAAAACGAAAGTCCTAGTTGCAATCGCACTCGATGCTCTTCGAGAAGAAACTGGCGCCGCAAAAGCTAATGATGAGTGGAGTTGGTCAGTAACCTTCCGCCTCTTCACGGTGTTGATCCAACGCAACAAAATCGATGATATCGAGAGACGATTTGCTCACGTATTCCAAAGCTACATGTACCATTGCCATGGCACGCAAACCTACCTGGTCGAACTTGCTGGGGAGTTCGACAATCTGTTAGTTCGTGCAATTGACCCTGTTCACAAGTACAGGATGGACTTTACTCTACGCCCACACGAATTCAATCGCCTCGCAGTCGCCCAGTTGAGCTCCTCGCTTTGGCCACGTGAGAAGCTCAACCCATCCAGCCGCCACGTTGCGTTCGTAAAGGATCCTGGTGGGCTTGTTACTGAAACAACTCATCCTGGGCTTAACCAAGCAATGCTGGGCCTGCTTGCGCGCTTGCGGATTAGTGTTCAACCGACCGTGAGTGGCCAGCACATCATGACCCCGTACTTGACATTGGTCGAGGATGACTCGTTCTTGGTTACGATAGAGACGATGCTTGCCCGTGCTCGCCTTCCTTTCTTCTGGTCGGTGTCACCGACGACCCTCGAATTCTCAATCGACGGAGACTACCTGACGCAAATGCGGCGTGTCACTTTCCATCAACTCATTACTGAGGCTTTGAGCACAAAAGCAGCTGCTAAGCCACTCCACTCCCTACTCAAATTCACCACGTCATCGCTATCTGTTCGATACGAAACAGTGGGTCAAAACGCAGTGTTTGATTTATCTTGGGTTGATTTTCAGGCACTCTTATCGGGGCAGCAGAATACATTCGCCGTTCTCGAAATCCGCCCACAGGGTGATTCGTTTGCCACACGAATCGATAGAACAGGAGGAAATGGTGCCGCAAAGTGGAACTTCAAGCAGTGTATTAGTCTCAAAGAACCTGAACAAATCGAGCACCGAGTGGACAGCAGCGTAGTTTACACTGACACGGTTCAAATCTCTGCAGTTCCAGACGGAAGCTCCCTCAAGCGCATCACATTCATGCCAGGACTACCTGGTAAGCCTTCGAGCATTGGTCATTTCGTTGTCCTGAGCGTGAGAAGGGCCATGCCTGAGAAGCACAGCGACAATGCCCGATTGTATTGCACAGCGTACGATCCGACCACTTCTTCGGACTTTGCTGTGGAAGGTTGTCCAACGAATTGGTCTCCTGATTTCTTCAACGCGGCTACTAATCCCGAATACGAGAAACAGTGGATAGAAGCCGTGAAGGCGATGTATCTCGGCCCAGTCTTGACGCCAAAAGTAGTGGTCAGGGTATACACAAAGCACTCCAAAATCGAACAACTAGTCGGAGAGTGTGAGGTGTCACTGTCATCGGCGATCGCTCATGAAGGCCACGTCTTCGATGACTGGTTTCCCCTCTTGCATCCAACTGATCCGGGGTTGACCACAGGGGCGATCAATATAGCATTTCATTTCGATTCGAAAAAGTCAAGCGTACAGCCACACGACCCAACAACTGTCAGGGGATTTGCAAACGCAAATGAGCGCAGGGCTGCACAAAGCGCCGAATCAAGCGAGTTTGCGCATCGGCGCCTTGTAGAGCTTCAGAATGCGCTGCAGCAATCCGAGGCTGCAAGGCGTGAAGCGATCGAAGATGCGAAACGAATAAAGGAGGAACGGAATCAGCAATTGATTGCTTCGTCTCAAAATGCGAGGCAGAATGGCGAGTCTAACGAGGTGTTAAAATGGAAGAGTAAACTCGAGCAAGTCCGACGTGAACAAGAGAGTCAACAAGCTGAGAATGAACAGCGTATCGCTGCAGTGCAAGCCGAGTTGAGCCGGCTTGTGGCCCTGAAGCGAGAGAAGGACGACGAGATTACGCCGAAAGTTCTAGTCGCCATTCCAACAAACTTGAAGGTTGCTGCACTCGGGCCAGACGCCTCTGCCCATGATATATTTTCCACAATGAAGGAAATTTTGATCAGTCGGTCTCCGGATCGCCCATACAATGGACTGAAAAAGGCCATGGCAGCTGTTGCAGAGGTCCCTGGGAAGGTATGTGTATGTAATCTCCTTCTGTTTTCATGGCGGCTAGAGAATGCGATTTGTCGGTGCGGCTCAATCGTAGATCTCGGTGGCTGCCTTTGATGATGTTCTCGACGATTTCGGTCTCGGTTTGTCAACCTCGCACAGGAACAGTATCCTCGATTTAATCGACCCTCATAACAAAGCCCGCGTAAATATCGAAGGTGGGTTGGAAACTTCTCATGTCCAGACGATCGCCTACACTTACTGCCTCCTTGTATTGAAGACTTCTTCATTAAGCTCTGTGGGGATGCAGATTCCAATCCAGTGATTCCAATCCCTAAAGCTCTGTCGTCAATAGTTTTGGCGCCTCGTGTGGATCCACCGATTGAACGAACACCAAGCCCAGAGCCAGTCCCAGTAGGGTTCTGGGTCAGCACTGGAATATGTTGATCAGTTCGATGCTCATATTGAATGGTGCTGATGACAGGCGCCAGCCCCAGCCCCTGCGTCGCCTACGCGACTTGTGCAAAGTGCGACCGTCCCAGCTCCTGCACGGACGCAAAAGATGAGCTGGAAAGAAATGAGGAAGATGCTTCTGATCAACCTACCGGAAGGTTGGGAAACACGCTACACCGAAAAGGGCCGGCCTTACTTCTGCAATCACGCAAACAGGTGCGTGGTGTGCAAGTACCCCAGAGGGACTCGTTACCAATAAACGAGCTCGTCCTGTAGGTCAACTCAATGGAAGCATCCCATCCCAGAAGTTGACGCAAAGTATACTGAGTGGGTCAAGGAAAATGGGGCGATTTTCCAGCGACTTTCAAACACTGCTCATCCATCGCGGAAGTAATACGCAAAGTGTGAATAGAAAGTGTGTTTTCGAACAACAATCGTCTACAAGGATCAACGTCGTGGCTTCACGCTACCATTCACCCCAATCCGGTTGAGTGGCCACGGCTCGGCCTTTGGTATCCTCTTCCACTGCCCAAGTCCCATCCAGCAGCTCACTCGCATCTAATGATGTTGCAGTTGGTGATTCGAGGGATGAAAGGATCGCGTCTGCCTGAGCGAATACATCTGCTGGTGGCAAAGAAACTTGTGCACTCAGTCGTTCTGCGCGGAGAGTCGCCAACTCTGCTCTCAGTAGGTCAATTTGAGCTTGCGAAGTAGCATTTGTTTTGGCTTCGCCTTCTCGTGCAACCCTCGCAACCTCGTCTCGAAGATGTTCGATCTGTGGCTCCATTTCATTTCGAGCGGTTGCAAAACCCCGATCGTATTCAGCCTTTCCAACGGTCTCGAGCTTCGATTGCGCAGCTGTAAGTTGGGCTGATAGTTCATCAAGTTGCGACTGAGCTTGCAGAGCACCTTTGGCATACGCTTCGGCTGCTTGCGCGGAAAGGATTTCAATCTGATGGGTTAGCTCCGCAACCTTCGCGTGCAACGCCGCAGTTTCACTCACTTCAGTACTCGTGCTACATTGTGAACGACTCTCCTTGAACTGCTGATACTCGCCCTCGATCTGCTCCTTCAACTTCTTCATTTTGACCGCTCTCACTTTCCATAGCTCAGTTTCCTTCTTCGCCTCCTCAAATCCTCCAACTGAACTTGAAGCTGTGATTTCTCTTGCTTGGTCAAGATCGCTTAGAGCTTTTTGGAGAGCTTCCTCCTTTTCCCGCAGAGCTTCCTCAAGTTGACTCTTCTGACCTTCCAGGGCCGTCACGACTTGCTCTCTGAGAGCTAGAGCATCTGTCAACCGACCGAGTTCCGCGGAGTTAGACTCGACAATCTGTCCTATTGACACTTGTTGCTGAAGTTGCGCAATCTCCAACTTGAGGAGGTTAAGCTGAGAGTCTGCCTCCTCGCGCATGGTAGCGACGATTGCTTCGCTCTCCTGTATCCCCTCGTTGTAGCCGATGGCCCGTGCTTCGTCGATTTGCATCGTCATTTCAGTCATCTTGGACTCGTATGTCTCACAAAGACTCTGGTACTGGCTATCCATGGACTCCTGTAGCTTCTGTTTCTCGTCTTCGTGCTTCGCAGCAAGGACACCGAGCTGTTTCTGGTATTCGATCGCCTTCTGTTTCCACTGGGCCGCGGCCTTGCGGCTCGCCCGGATCTCTCTTAGCTGTGCAAGAGTCGCGGCGTCCTCTTCTTTGTCTGCCTCGTCTTTCACGCTCTCTCGCAGTGATGCATAATCTAGATCGTCGCGCACGTCCTCATCCCCGCGAGCTCTCTGCGCCGCTGCAGCGTCAAACTCTTCTTCATCATCGTCATCAACTTCAAACTCTTCTAGTACTGCTTTGGACGCGGCCTTGGCCTCTTCTTGCTTGCGCTTGCGCTCCGCTTCTCGCTGCTCACGAAGCTCTTCCTGCTCGCGGCGGAAAAAGTATCTAGTAGATCATGCAACCGTGAGCCAGGCTTCTCCCCCCCCCTTCCGCTCGGTACCAGACCCCTCGCACCGGCTCCAAAACTCCTCGTAACTCAGCTGCACCGGCACCATTTGCTCGTGGAGCCCGCGAATCTCATCGTCCTCTTCCAGTATCTAGCCAGAGAGACCTTCGTGAGCGCTGTGATCCCCGCGCACCGTGCAGCGTCGCGTCCCCACCTTGGAGATCTCGTCCGTGTGCGTCTCGATCTTGAACGCGTCACAGAAGGCCTTGTAGTCCTCCACCTCTTCGTACAGCAGCTAGAGCCACAGCGTTAGCCCGCACTTCAACCTCGCGGCGCCGCCTGCGCTACCTCGTCCACGGGGCCAGTGCGCGCGCTGCCGATGGCGTGGAGCAGCGTGGCCGCCTCCTCCTGCACCGTTGCGGCCAGAGACTGCGCCTTCTCTTGCACCGAGCTCACGTACTCGGACGCGTTCGCCGTCGCCGTCTTGGCCGCCTGCTCTAGGAGCTTCCACATCGCCGCCGGCTTCTCGACAAGTGTTATCCGGACAAGTCCTGGCAGTTCTTTCACCCAATAACCTGGTAGATCTCGAAGTGGATTCTTGGGTGGTTAACTTAGATGGAGAGACCCGAAACTCGCAGGAGCAGGAGATCACCCTCCGTAATCGCAAGTGCCCTCGGCCAGGTGAGCGGATCGACCATGGCGGCGCCGAACTGCGTCGCGCCGGCGGCGAGATCTCCGTGCAGAAGATGCTTCAGAGCCCGAGGTGGCGCGCTTCTAATAGTGCTCGTCGCGCTCATGTGCTCAGGCGTCGCCGCGAAGGTCCCTGTGACACGCGGCTCGAAGAACAGCGCGGCGGTCATGCCGCCTGCGCGAGAGGGAGCCTTCGCGACCATCTTCTACGACCACGGCGAGGACAGCGACGACATGCTGCTCGCGATCCGCGTACTCATGCGCTCAATCCGCGAGTCCAAGACGATCTACCGCCGCATCGTGATCGTGCCCTCGGACGGAATACTGCCCGCCCACAAGGCGCAGTTCCTCAAGGACGACCCAGATATCGAGATCCTGCGCACGGACATCCCCAATGTGTTCAAGAAGAACAGCCTGACGGACCCGCGCGCGCAGCTGCTCCACATGCGCAACAAGCTCGTTCTCTGGGACGACCCGACGCTGTCGAAGCTCCAGCGTGTGGTCTATCTGGACCCGGAGAACCTGCTCATCAGCAACCTCGACGAGATCTTTGCCTGTGCGCAATTCTGCGCCGTGGACAACGGCCAGTCGGTTGTATACTCAAGCAGCCTACTGGTAATTGCCCCAGAGAGCGTCGCCGCGCGCAACTTGTACTCGGATGCCATTGACGCGTTCATGATATCGGGGCGATCGTACAACTACATCGGTATCTCGCAGGGCTTCCTTCCCGGATTGTTCGAAGCTATGGAGGAGAGCCCGCTCTTCATAATTAACGACGGTGAGTCTGAAGACGAAGGCGAAGTCGAGAAGGACGCCCAACAGGCGGAGGAGGACGCGGCTTTTGAGCGAGAAGCCGCTCAATCGGTTGTTCGCCGCTTGCCGTTCTTCTACAGCATCAACCACATGGTCTTTTACGAGCGAATGAACTGGGATCTTTACAAGTGCAAGGACAAGGGCACGAGCCACATCCCTGGACCCCTTCTGACCTTCAAGTACAGTGGCGCAACACTGAAGCCGTGGAACTGGCTGACGTACGTGTATTTCCAAGTCAACTGGCACTGGCACGAGATGCGTGAGAAGCTCGGCGAGGATCATTTCGGCTTTTTCATGGGAAGATTCGTGTCGACGACCGTGCTCTTCCTCATCGCGTGGTTCTGCTACGTCGCGCTGTGCCTGAAGCTGCGCAACGATCCTAGCGGCCGCCCGAGGCGCTTCTCTAGCTGGGGTTTCCTCCCGGCGCCGAACAATGCCGAACCCCTCACTATGGATATCTTGAACTCGCGCGTCGTGCGAAAGGCCTGCCAGATCTCGTGCAACGTGCTCTACGCTGTTTCGTCAACGCCAATATTTTCCAGTGTGATCATCGTCTTCCTGCTCATGTGGACTAGTATCCATTCGGTCCCTCCCACGATGCACCCTCACTACGCCGCTATCCTTTGGGCGTACCTTCTCGATTTGCTGCTGCTGACTGTCCTCATCGTATACGACGTGGCCCACACACTCCGGAACGCTACGTGGACGAAGGACGACGTCCCGTCGAGTGGCGCGGTGCTGGTTTTCGCTTTCTTCGAGAGCCTCAAACGCCTGCCAGCGTTTATCCTGTTGCAAATCGTCTTCCTGCGGGTCATAGGGCGCACAGACTTGTTCATGAACCCAGTATTACGCCCGACCGTGATGATCTCGTCGGTCGCCGCGGTCTGCGTGGTGCAGGTGCGCATCCTCTCGCGAGCCATGCGTCGCGTCGCGCGCAAGTAGACGAGACGGAATTGTTTTCTTCACTAGAGCAAACAGGGATGCATAGACTCGACCAAAAGCCTTTTTACCTTTCCATTGAAGGGGTCAACTAATAATTATCTGATCGCCGCTTCTTCTAACGCAGACATCAAACGGACGGGTCGGCTCAAGAAGACACACCAACTGACTGTGCTTGTTGTATGACGTACCATCGGCTCTTGCTGCGGGGGCTCGAAGTGGCGCTGCGAGTAATCGACCGAGGCAGCCGAGACAGCTACACTGCCGCTGGACGCCGCGCGCTGCGTGCTTTCCGCCTCGCGGCGCAGATCGCGCACGACATCCGCGAGCGCCTCCGGGTTGACGCCTTGCTCGAGCAGCTGGAGGAGGATAGCGAGCGTCTGGCGCTCGAGCCCCGTGTTGAGCAGCCGCGACAGCTCGTAGACGGCTGTGTGTACACGGCTGTGAGTGGCATGCGAGGGAGAAAGGGGTGGGCACGTGCGTACACTCGAAGGACTCGCGGTTGAAGGAGGACGAGTCGGCCATGAGTTCCTTTCTGTTGCAATGACTCTGTTGGGCGCTCAGGTAATCGGACTGCGAAATCTAGAAACCCGCCAAAATAGATAAGCAGGGTAATGAATAGTTCTGTTGCACCCCTTCAAGATCTCTCACTGCGAGAACCGCCTCCACTTGGAATGATCGCCAGGTCTTCTGAAGATCGCTTCTTGCTAATCCTTCGGTGAGGAGCGGAAGAGCTACCGTCTGCCGAGAGTGAGACACTAAAAGGTAGTGATCCACGCAGCGCGGTGGGTTTACTGGCCTGTTTGCGAAGTTAATGCGCAGTCGATGCGATGGTGAGTCCATAACTGAGCAGACGCAACTAGAGACTCGGACCACCAGGGATGCTCACGCGCAGTCCATTGAAACGCAAGCCCTCTGTCCACTCACAGCCCCACCTTCTTCTCCTTGTCATACGGTACTTTCGAGGTGTCATCCAGTCATCTGAGTTGAGCAAGCTGCGATCCACTCTACGTCGCTTGATCAACTGTTCATCGTGTCCTTGGTGCTCTGCTCCACCCGCTCAGAGTTCCTCACGGCGTCAAGTGACCACCTATTTTGTGTGGTGGGAATACCCTGAGAAGTGGTGGCACAACTAGATGCGCTACAGAGGTGCACCTCGAAATATTAGTGTGTTAGGTACCCTTCGGTGAGTACCAACTTCAACTCCAGTCCTTCGGACTAGGAGGCCTGTGTCGACGTTTTTCACTTCAACATCTACCTCAAAGTGCTCAAGACAACTCCCTCTCAACAAGATTCGCGCCAAGATGCCTCCGCGTGCTCTGCGGCTAATCCTCTCGCTCGCAGCGACCACGCGCGTGCTCGGCAGTCCGTTTCTGCGGCATCTCAACCTTAATCCGTACCCCCCCCTGTTTGTGTAATCGAGAACGGCTTTGACTTTGAAGGCAACGACATCGCCAACGTCCCGTCGACGCCTGTGGAGGCTGCTGCCAGATCTGCAAAGACACTGAGGGTTGCCTCGCATGGTCATGGACCGCGTACAACAACGGCACGTGCTGGCTCAAGAGCTATCGTGGCAAGATCCTCGACAACCCCAACGCCATGTCGGCGATCGTCATGTATATGATCAATCGTGAGTGCGTTGTCTATAAGGACATCGATTTCGTCGGCAATGACATCGGTCACGTCGCCAACGCTAGCGCCGACGGTTGTTGCGACTCTTGTCGTAACTATCTCGGCTGCCGAGCGTACTCGTGGTCCGACTACGAAGGTGGCACGTGCTGGCTCAAGAGTAGTGGTGAGATGGCGATCGCCAGGAAGGGTGTCAAGTCGGCTCGCGCGTACCCTCCCTTCGACCACGTGTGTACCGTCGAGTACGACACGGACTTTGTCAGTAACGACATTGGGTCGGCACCCAGCGCGTTGCCAGACGGCTGCTGCGAGGCTTGCTTCCGCAATTCAGGTTGCAGAGCCTTCTCCTGGACTAACCAGAACGGCGGTACCTGCTACTTGAAGAGCGTCGCGGGTGATAAGATCTACAAGAACGGGGCGGTTTCGTCAGTGGTGAAGGCCAACCTGGCTACAAGTGCGACGTCGTGTCTGGATTCGATTACATGGGAAGCGACATCGCAAACATGCGCAGCACTTCGTCTGATTTGTGCTGCGATATTTGCAGCTTGTACTCGGGGGCAAGGCGTATACCTGGTCCGACTACGAAGGTGGCACGTGCTGGCTTAAGAGTGGCACCGGTGCGGTGCTACGCAACGCCAGAGTGCTCTCGGGTATCCCACGCTGGACAACGCCGTAGCAGGGCTGGTGACTACTGAGAACTCTCAGGCGTTATTTTTTACTATGAGATGCCGTCTTCTATTACACCTAAAACCACACTTGTAGCCACCAAAGCTGGTTCGAAAGTGATATATTTTGACCGGTTCATCGTCGCCGTTGACGTCAAGTGCCAGAACGCGGACAGGGGATGGGCCAACTTGAAACTCACTTACAGTAAATGGCTACAAAGACTCGACAAGACTGATGACGAAGCCCAACACGTGTCATTCACATCCGAAATTTCACTCCTGGAGGTGTGGATTCCTCCACAACACCACCTACCGTACGGTAGTGGGTTGGGCGGTACGTAGGAGGCGACCAAGTTTGATGCAGTGTGGTCTGGAGCTAACGCGTTCTCTGCTGCATAGCCATGAATACGTGCCTCGGATGGAATCAGTCAACTCATGTGGCTTCCATAGCTTCACACCACCACTAAACGCAAATTTCCCCATCACTCTAAACCTTGTTGAATTTTCACAAATGGCTACAAAGACGACGTGCAAGACGTAGAACGGACAGAAACTGGAGGACCATGGTCCTCTTGAAGACCTGCATCGCGTTCGTGGGCTGATCACCTACAACTCCAGTGAAGATTATTTCGCTTTCTCGATACCAAGTCTCGACGCCAGTTTTCCATTCCAACATTTTCTTTCAAGAGTTCAAGTCAAGACTTCGTTCTCATGATGATCAAGACACTTCAGTGGTTGCTCCTGCCACTGCTCATGATGGTCGCGAGCGCGCTCGCTGCCTCATCACTGTGACACCTCGCGGAGGGCAACTACACCCACGGCGACCCGACCCCTCCGTCGGTCTGCTACATTGAGAATGGGTTTGACTACGAGGGCAACGATATCACCAACGTACCGTCCACGCCGGTGGAGGGATGCTGCGATGCGTGCATTAAGACCGGTGGCTGTGCGGCCTGGTCTTGGTCGGGCTACAACAACGGCACGTGCTGGCTCAAGAGCAGTCGCGGAAAAATCGTCGTCAACTCCAACGTCAAGTCATCACTACTGCTTCACGCGGGCAACGAAACATGCAAAGTGTTGGAGGACGTCGATTTCATCGGCAACGACGTCGGTCACGTCGCGAGTGCCGACGTAGGCGAGTGCTGCGATGCCTGTCGCAAGTTTCCTGGTTGCCGCGCGTACTCGTGGTCAAACTACGAAGGTGGCACGTGCTGGCTCAAGAGTTCGCGAGACGTCTCCGTCTTTACGCCTGGCGTCAAATCGGCCGAACCGTACCCGAAGATCAACCCCTGGGAGCCGTCGTGCATCCTCGAGAACGACGTCGACTACGTCGACAACGACATCGGTAGCGCGCCAAGCGCGTCGGCCAGTGGCTGCTGCTCGATCTGCCAGAATACTCCAACGTGCCACGCCTTCTCGTGGACAAACCAAAACGGCGGCACGTGCTGGTTCAAGAACCTTGTCGGCGACAAGATTAAGAAGAATGGTGTGGTCTCGTCTACAGTCTTCCCGAACGAGCAAGACACTTGCAACGTCCAGCAGGGCGTCGACTTCGTAGGCAACGACTTCAAGAGCGTCCGCAACTCGAACCCCGACTTGTGCTGCATGAGCTGCTACCTGACCTCGCCCTGCAGGGCGTACACATGGTCAGACTTCAACGGCGGCACATATTGGCTGAAGACTGGCACGGGAACGCCCACGCATAACCCAAAGACTCTGTCAGGAACGCGGATTGTGTTCTAGACATCGTCGCGACGCGAAGGTGCTGCTTGCTTGGAAAAGATTAGGACAGACGCAGAAGAAAAAGACGAAGCAGTTGTAATTGTCTACTCGACTTTATTGTCCGACGGTGGTTGTAGTAAGCGACCGAAGATGAACGACAAAGACACTGTGATCTTGCCGAACCTCCAACCACCAGTTGGGAGACTCAACTCGGCAATTACTGCCTAACAGCAGCGCGTTGCCCAGCTGTTTGGTATCGGGTCATCTCTGGAACTTTCAAGATCAATACACATTGGATGGAGTGCTCTCCAGTTTGCGCATGTTATCCATCGCACAATCACCATTTGCATCACAGCAGTAAAATCCTTAACTGATGTATTCGAGATATCATTTACGGCTGGAGAAGCCGCTTGTGTTCTTCTTCCTTCGATAATTTCTCCTCCTCAAGGGTTTGCTTAGCCAGCTTGTATCGTTCGTCGATCTTGTCGTTCGGCTGGGAGTTCGCATAGGCGCGCGCGACAAACTGTGGGTTTTCTTCAGCTGCTTTCGCATACTTGAGAATGGCTTCACGAGGGTCTTCTTCGCGGAAAGAGTTGCCCTTGATATGGCTGCTCATAAAGTACTGCGTGAAAGTCGACGAGCCACTAATGCGACCGCCCATGCCAGGTCCTGAGAGAGGCTTCTCCGGAGCCTTGGATTTCTTTGGATCGGCTCGCGTTTTCTGGTACTTGCGCTGTTGTGACATCTCGTCTCGATACATAGGCAGCGCGTGGGGGTTGTGAATTGACCCGACCCCATCGACGCGCACGCCATAGTCAACACTGTCGACCGTGCTCTTCTTCTTTGTCGCGCTGAGTAGGACGCCTTTTTTGCTCAACACCGGGTCGTATAGCACGCGACACGAGCTACTTGAGCCACCAACGAAGATTTGATTGATGCCATAGTGCCATTCAACGCACACAGCGCTCTCATCTGGCTGCATGTTCACGCTAGCCATGGGTGTAACCAGACCTGGTGTAAACACGTCGAAGAAGTGGACTTGCCCATTTTGGCCTTTTCCCTTCCGCACACAAGTACCGGCCGCAAGGCAAGTGCCGGTTGCATTGAACGCTACGTTGCACGTTCCAAAGACGCCTTCGATGCCAGCGAACACCTTCAATGGCTTTTGAGTTTTTCGAACATCCCATAGCTTCACAGTGTAGTCGGAGCACGCCCGAGATGCGATTGTCTTTCCATCGGGAGAGAAGCGAACAGATGAGATACCCAAGTCGCCTCCTCCGTCAGCATGGGCATCGCGGATCGTGATCGACGCTCCTGCGTACGCTTTGCGTGGGTCAATGCACTGGATCTGGCCATCCATCGTACCACACACCACTAATCCGCCGTCCAAACTGTATCGACACGCCGTAACGCCACATCGTTTCCCTTTCTTGCTCTTCACTTTCAGAACAGAAGTGTTCGTGAGCTTGCCAAGAGATTGTTTGCCGTCTAAGTTCCACACGCGGACAGTGCCGTCCAGTGAACTTGAGATCATCTGGTCGCGTACGTCAGGATGCCACATCGCGCCAGTCACCGTGTGCGTGTGGCCCGTGGTGTTCGCCATCTCGACAACGTACATGTCACCCTTCGCAAACTGGAGCTCTTCGACTCCTTCTCGATTTATCACCTTAGGTTGGCAGCCCCCCGTGGCGACAAGCAGTCGGTCCCCGGATGGGCTATAACTTAAGGCTACAATGGGGTGGCCCTCATCTGGCTCGACGTCTCGAAATGGACGGATCTGACGGACCATACCAGCGAAATCCCAGAGCTTCACATGGTAGTCGAACGAGCCCGTAGCCACCCGTGCACCTGGTGCATCTACTGCAACGCAACAGACGGCCTTGCTATGCGCCGAAAGCTTCACGTCCAATGCCATTGGAATATTGTATCGAGCAGCAACGTCATCCTTGGCATCATCCCCGTCCTCATCATCGCTCTCATCGTCTTCGTTTGAACCATCTCTGCCACTATCGTTGGGTCCTTCAGATATTTCTCGGGAGTCTTCTGTGCCAGTTTGGACTGGAGCAGTCATCATCGATGCCGTCATGGCGGCAATCTCCTCTTCCCGCTATGATGTGACCGTTAGTGGGCTCGCGTGCATGAGGATGATCCATTCGACCTACCTTTTTTCGCGCGGCTGCAGCAGTATCCGTCGGCGACGACTCGCTCTCAATAGCGCTTCGACTCCGCTTCACGCCTCCAAAACTCTGCGGGAGTTCGCTGAGCGCATCCGCATCCGCTACGGGCAGCCCCTCCTCAGTCTTCTCACTCGCTTCCAAGTTTCGCACTTTGTACTTGCGAGTGCTTGCACCGAACTCGATACAATCTCCCTCTGCGTATCCGCACAACCGTGTTAGTTTTCAAGAGCAGACCCCAGCTAGTGCGCGTGCCCGTACCTTTCAGCACGCATGGCTCCATCGGCTTAATCTCCTTGCCATTCAAGAATGTTCCCTGCGCCGACTCCAGATCCATCACCACGACGTCTCCTTCGCGGCTGTGTGCGACGACTGCGTGCTGCCTCGATATCGACGGGTGGTCCAGCGGGTAGTCGCACACGTCGCTGTTGCGGCCGAAGAGCAGACACGCCTGGCGGCCGATCGCGACTCGATCGACCACGGCGCCTTCCTTGACCACCTCCAGCTGCGCGTTGCGGCGCTTCCGCGACGGCGTCGCCGCCCTGCCGTACGAGAGAGACACG
This sequence comes from Pythium scleroteichum, assembly GCA_023335855.1. NCBI lineage: Eukaryota > Oomycota > Peronosporomycetes > Pythiales > Pythiaceae > Pythium > Pythium scleroteichum. The sequence goes on along the minus strand of JAADVR010000002.1, from coordinate 142,866 downwards.
GCGTCAGCACCATATGCCTCGCTGGCGGCCAGATCGTTGTGTGGCACGCACCAAGAGGGCGCCTTGAACATGCCCATTGCCGTCGAGAGGCCCGTGCTGTCACTGGTTGATTTTGGACGAAATGCTGTCTGGTTCTTAACCGACAGTGACTTACCCAGATGTCCGTTAAACGCGAGGATTCGAACGCTGTCGTCGTTGGGCTGCATCACAACGTGGCACAATTGAAGAGCTCCTCCTCCACAGCGATGGCCAAGTCCAAGACGACGGTCGCGACGGCCGCCAAGGGCGAGAAGCGCTCCACGCGCATCGACAAGGACCTCAAGACCACGCAGAAGCATGGGCGCGTGCTGTCCTTTCTCTACGACGTCATGTGGAGCTACCGATACTACCCGTACTTCGCCACGGCGCTGCTGCTCGCGGACGCTTTGCTCGGCTACCTGATCATCCAGCGCATCCCCTGTACGACGCCGCTCGCGGATGACCTTGTGCTTATACGTGCTGACATGGGATGTGTGCAGACACGGAGATCGACTGGAAGGCCTACATGCAGCAGGTGTCGCAGTTCAAGGCCGGGGAGCGCGACTACATCAAGATGTATGGAGGCACGGGACCGCTCGTGTACCCCGCTGGCTTCTTGTACGTCTTCTCGGTGCTCCACTCGGTCACGAACGGCGGCGAGAACATCCGGCTCGGTACGTGCAGTGTCTCTGACTCGATCCACTGGTCGTTCGATCCTAACTGTGGCTCGTTCTCAGCGCAATACATTTTCCTCGGATTCTACCTCATCACAATCGGGACCGTGCTCGCGATCTACTACCGCGCGCGCGTGCTTCCCCCGTGGGCGGCGATCTTGCTCGTCATCTCCAAGCGCCTCCACTCGATCTACATGCTGCGCCTCTTCAACGACGGGATCGCGATGATGCTCCTCTACATTGCCGTCTACCTCTTCGCTCGCCAAAAATGGCGCGTCGGCTGCGCAATGTTCAGCTTTGCGGTCTCCATCAAGATGAACGTGCTGCTCTTCGCGCCCGCACTCTTCTTCCTGCTTCTTCAGTCGTGCGGACTGCTTCGCACGATCTACTACTTGGGCATCTGCGCGACGATTCAGATCGTGCTGGCGCTGCCGTTCTTGCGCCACAACTGGGTGAGCTATCTCTCCAAGGCATTTGAGCTCAACCGTGTGTTCACGTTCGAGTGGACTGTCAACTGGAAGTTCCTTGATGAGGAAGTGTTTGTCTCCAAGACGCTTGCGATGGGGCTGCTCGCGTGCCACTTGTTCTTCCTCATTCTCTTCCTGGACAAGCACTTCCGGATCATCGGCACATTCCGCGCGGTGCTCGCGAAGCCGTTTGTGATCTACGAGCCGTTCCCGATCCGTGCTGAAGTGATTGTGACTTCGATGTTTGTGATCAACTTCGTTGGCATCGTGTTCGCACGCACGCTCCACTACCAGTTCTACGTCTGGTTCTTCCCAACCCTTCCGTACCTGTTGTGGAAGACCAACATGCCGCTCATTTTCAAGGTCAAGTCATTCCTCGTAATTGAGTACGCCTTTAACACGTTCCCAGCGACGCAGGTGACGTCCATGGCGCTGCAGCTCGCGAACTTCTTCGTGCTCATCACGCTCTACTTTACGGACGACAACCACCAGTATCTGCCTTACTTGGACGCGGAGGCTCGCCAGAAGTTGATCGAGTTCGTGAACGCCGAATCCTTCGACGGACCTCGACAGCTGGCGATGTACTACGGCAGTGTGACGGAAGATCTCGCGGAGGGCGCGTTCGTGGCGTCGATCGACGAACAGGAGGTAGTGCTGACGCTCCCAAAGATGAAGCTCACGCTCGCTGTGGGCTTCGGCAGCAGTGCACCTGTGACCAGCGAAGGATACGGCAAACAGGTCCTCCTGGGCATGCTGGAGGAGGCCAAGGACGGCGTGGCGGCAGGTGAGACCATGGCCAAGGTCGTGAGCCGTGAGTGGTACAAAGACAAGGCGGAGAAGGAGCTCAATGAGGCCGCTGCCCACAAGGAGAAGGAGAAGCAGCACAACTTGCGCCAGCGAGGTACTGCAGCTCCTTGAAGTGAAGAGCTACTTTGGGAATCCCTCCAATAAAACATTTAAATCAATAGATGGAGCGGTCATTCATGAGTTTGCACTTCTCCAGCACCCTGAAAACAAATAACCTGATCACGCCAGTCAAGCCGCCAGTCTCATTGGACCAACGGAAGCGAAGACCATGACTGTGGCGCTGGCCTTCGAGACGGACGATGGCTCGCGCGCCATCCAGACGCAGCTCGACGTGCACGTGGCGGACGGCGTGCGCGCCGACGGCGTCGACTTCGCCGCCTACTACGACCTCGCGCGCACGGTCGAGCAGCTCCGCGCGGGCGGCTACGCCAACGTCGCGCTCCAGTTCCCCGACTCGCTGCTGCCCGATGCGCCGCGCGTGCAGACCGAGCTGCAGCGCGGGCTCGAGGCGCTCGGCCACGGCGTGCGGCGCATCTTCGTGCTGGGTGACACGTCCTACGGCAGCTGCTGCGTGGACGAGGTCGCGGCGCAGCACCTCACTGCCGACTGCATCGTCCACTACGGCCGCACCTGTCTGAGCACGACCTCGCAGATCCCAGTCATCTACGTCTTTGGCAACGCGCCGCTGGACGTCCAAGTCTGCGTGGACGCGCTCAGCGGCTACGTCGAGCCGTGGGCGCCCGCCGCGCGCGTCGTCGTGCTCTACGAGCCGAGCTACCACTACGCGAGTCGCGCGGTCCACGCGGCGCTGCAGGCCCGATTTCCCGAACGGCGCGTGCTCTACGGCGACATGCGCACCATCTTCGACCCGAAGAACCCGGAGCACCAGCAGCTGGAGCGAGCGGAGGTTGAGTCGTCGTCGGTGTTCGTCGGTGGCCAGCAGATCCTCCTCGAGGACAACGACCCGCGCGACGTCACTGCCGACGGTTACGCGGTCGTCTACGTCGGCACGGAGTCGCCGCACTTGACCAGCATCCGCATGCGCTACAGCGCCGTGCCGTGCGCGTCGTTCAATCCTGAGACCGCCGAGGTGCGGGAAGAGGGCGCCACTGTGAACCGCGCGCTGATGCGCCGCTTCTTTCTCGTGCAACAGGCACGAGAGGCGCAGATCATAGGCATCTTGATAGGCACGCTCGGCGTGCCCAAGTATCTCGATGTCGTCCACAGTCTGCAGCGACTCATCAAGCAGTACGTATGCGTGCGATTCTCTCTCCTGCTCACGATTCTCTAACGGCTTACTGCGCGCGCAGGAGCGGTCGCAAGTCGTATCTGTTCGTCGTGGGCAAGGTCAACGTGCCCAAGCTCGCTAATTACGCGGAGATCGATGCGTTCGTGCTCGTCGCGTGCCAGCAAAACTCGCTAATGGACTCGAAGGAGTACTTCAAACCGATCGTCACGCCGTACGAGCTACAGCTCGCACTCACGGACCAAGATATGTGGCGCGGCCAGCTCAAGACTGACTTCCGCGAGGTGCTTCCGCTGCTGGACGAGGCGACCCAGAGTCTTGCCGATATCAACGGCACTGCGACAGCGGAAACGGGCGTTGATGCCAGCGATGACGACGCCGACAAGCCCTTCTTCTCACTCGTCACGGGAACTTACGTGGCTGCAGGAAGCCGCACCGCCAACTTTGTCCAGCCAGACGCCGGCGACGAGACGTCTACGGCGTTGCAAGTGAGAAATGACCGTGGCGAGCTCGTGCAGTACCGCAGTGAGGCCGCCGAGTTCCTGGCCGCGCGCGAGTACCGTGGGCTCGAGGCACGAATCGGTGAGACGCCTGCCCACGCTGCGGTCAAGGGCGCGACTGGCATCGCACGAGGGTACGACCACGAACAATGACAACGGAAAGCACAAAACCAAGGTATTGATTAATAGATAGAGACTGTGATCAGAAGCTGTACTCGGAGCTACGCGTGATCTGGTCTGGGTCGTCCTGGTCGTTCTCGTGATGAAGGTCGTGGCGAAAGTCGTCGAGCGATGAGCTACTGCGTACTACGCGTGCGAGGTTGGGAGCCTCGCTCGTCCCACATGTCCACTGCACGGCGTCGAATAGCTTGGCGATCTCAGGGTCGTCGGAGATGGCCGAGGATACGGATATGCGAGGAGAGTCGCTGTCGTACCCGCCCAAGTCTTCAAGCATTGGGACGGGTGAGTGGCTAATTCGTGTCGCGTGCTGGGGGAGGACGGTGTCTTCTTCTTCACGGGGTGAAGAGTCAAGGCGATCAAGGCGGTATCGAGGGATAGAGTCTTCACCAGAATTCAGGCGATTAAAACGCTGCTCCATGGGATCGCAATTCGACTGCCTTGATTCTGTCGGTCTCTCTGGGGTGGCAACCATGACGAAGTGGAGATCGCTCGTTGCCATGGCGTGAAGGTTGGAGGTGTTACGATGGCTTCGTCTCCCCTTGGTCTCAAACGGCGACTGCCACGCCACGCTCTTACTCTTCACCCGCCGCAGAGGAGGTGGGGTTGTGTGCATGTGCATGCTCGACGGATCAAGCGTGACGCTAGTTGCTGGGGAATGCACACGAGGGGGTTTACGTGATATCAGCGTCATCCGTAACTTCCGACATGATAGAAACAAGTGGATGATGCACACAATCGCGATAGGGACACTAAGCATCGCGAGACCGAGCGCGAGGTCGATCGTCTGAGCAGTTGCGGTTGGGTTCGCTGGAGTTGTAATCGCATCAGTCGCATTCTCCCCGGTCGTCACAAGTTTGGTGCCGTGTTCCGTGCGACGAAACGCCTTGGTCGGTAGCTGATCCACGGCACTGGAGACGCCTGCTGCCCGCGCAAACATCGAAATGCATACAAGCAAGATGAGTGCTGCTTCGGCGACTCGCTGTGCGGCCATCTTCTGCTCGCGCCTTCTTCGCCGATTCGATAATCGGCAGAATATCGAGTGGCACATCTAAGTGCGCCCGTCATCTTGTTTTCAGATAAGAGAGTCGTGCCACAATACATCAACCACGCGTCTCGTGAAACAAGAGATCATTTGAACCGTAGACTCTCGAAGTAGGACAAGCGCTCGTCCATGAACTGGATCATGCCTTCCTTCTCGTCAATCGTTGCTTTCAACTTGAGAATCGTTGTCCTACAAGCGAAATGCACACCAAACATCAGATCTCCGATGCTACCAGCGCAATTGCATGATGATGGTGCTTACCGGAGCTGGGCGAGCTCGCTGAGTGGCGGCGATGCGTCCTGTGAGATCGCCAGTGATCCAGAAGTGGGTCTCGCTGCGTCCAGAGGAGCCGAATCTGTCTCAGTCGAGGCGTCCACAACCTAGTGAAATAAATGATGTATATCAGACAATCTTGTGAACCTCACGCTTCCTGAGCAATCATTTGGACTGTACCTGACGTGGTTTACCCGCTGGGTGGCTCTCATCAGCAACCATCTCCTTGCAGTTGTTCGAATGACGAAGGACCGACCAAACCTCTTCAACTTCTTCGCCGTCGGAAAAGGTTCGGGTTGCCTTCGTATCGACTATGGATCCTAGTCGCCGCTCATTCTCCTTTGCAGGAGTCCTCTCTTCATGCACAATTGCGTCCGAAAACCACGCATCGAGACTGTTTAAATGCTTCAACACCAACTGCTGCGTCAGAACCTCCCCCTGAATCGGAGCCGGACTTCCTGCTTTCGAGGACGCATCCTTAGGCTGAGGCAAACCGTCAATCTGCAAATCTTCAGTCTCGCTCGTGGGCTGTGCAATCGAGCGGCTCTCCCATTCAGCTGCGCGGGCTGTCATCTCATCGAGCTGTTCCTGGAGCTCCTGGATGCGTACATGCATATCGCTCATCAATCCGTTGTACTTGCCCTCCCAATCCACAGAGTCCGCATCTCCGCAGACAGTGCGGAGACTGTTATAGCGGCTCTCTGCTTCTCGAAGACTTTCTTCGAGTCGCTCTACGTGTTCACTTTGCTTCCCTCTGTGGTCTGAGTCGAGATCGTTATCTCCAGATTCCAACGACGATAGCTGCTGTCGTAAGGCTTTCACTTCGGCTTCGGACTGAAAAAGTTCGGCTCGCTGCGTCACATACGTTGTCGATACTGCTTCGTACTTGGCGGTCCATTCTCCAATTTGCTCTGCAGCACGTTCCGCATCAGCTTCCAATTGCTTGGAAACAGCGTACTCTACGAGATGCTTGGCGGTCATTTCCACCAATTCTTCATTCAGACGGGTAGCATGGGCGCGCACGGATCGTAACTCGTCACGAAGGCAGCAAACCTCGGAGGTGTGGTTCGTTATGTCGATAGTTCGAGCAACGAGCAACGAAGCGAACTGCCTTTCTCGCACTGCCAAGTCCGCAATGGCTTTGGCCTCCGTAGAGCGAGCTTTGCCAAGGTCGTCCTCAACACGCGCCAGCAGCAAGCTCTGCGCCCAAAATTCCGACGCAAGAGTCGAGTACCTTTCTTCTGTGCTCTCAAGCGACAAAACCAACTCGCGTCTTTCTTCATCAACAACATCAAGCCGCGCGACAGCCTCACGCTGCATCTCTGCAGCGAACGTCCATTGAGCTTCCATTTCTGAAATCCTACCTTGTAAGATTTCATTTTCAGTTCGGTAATCAATCCAAGCACATTGACGACTAAGCAGCTCGTTCTGCACACTCGCGTGCTGCTCCTCCAACACACGCAACGCGCCTTCCAGCTCCGACACACGACTCGACGCCGCCGCATGCCCCGCCACCGCCGCAGACGCCTCGCCCTCCAGGCGCACACACAGCTCCGTCTCGCGAGCCAACCACGACGCCTCCAACTCCTCCTGCTTCGCCTCCAGCTCCCTCACGCGCGCACGAGCCACGCACACCTCGTCACACAACCGAGACACCTCCTCCTGCGACGCACTCTCACGCACACGCAGCTCGTCACTCGCATCCCTCAACACCGACACTTGCTGCTGCAGACTCGTCTTGAGCGCCGATAGACTAGACACCTGCTGCTCCAGACCAGCCTTCTCCTCGCTCAGCACCGCGTTCGCATCTCGCACGGACACACGATCTCGCTCCGAACACTCCCACTGCTCCGTCATCGACGCCAGCCGACACTCCACCTCCTGCACCTGCGACGACGCCACCACCAGCTCGTTCTGCCGACTAAGCAGCTCGTTCTGCACACTCGCGTGCTGCTCCTCCAACACACGCAACGCGCGTTCTAGTTCGTTTGATCTGGTAGTGATCTTACGCATCGTCGTATCAGTTGTTTGTCGCAGATTTTGTTGCGTTCGCAAGTGGACCTCTAGGAGACGGTGTTTTTGGTCGACAGATGCGCTAGTAGCCTTGATACGCTCGGAAATTCCGAAGAGATGGAGCAGCGTCAGGGCGACTGGTTGATCCATTGATGTCCAACTCATTGTAGTAGTGCCGTCCCCCGATGCTAGCGTATCCCTCCACAGTTCCGGTCGGATTAGCTGATCTTGAAAGCTCGATAGTTGCTCACGAATCGACTCAGCAGGACTGCGTAGTGCCATTGTGACTGGCGCACACATTTGATCGCAGACTCGGCGTAATATATGCAAACAAAAAACAGTGAGAAGCGCTTCGACACGCTCATAGAGTGCGACCTTGCATTGGAGAAACTTGTCAAACGCATTGCCTTCCACGAGTTGCTTGCTGGTAGGCGAGTATCCTGAGATTGTAGTCCGAAAGTCTTCGAGTTGGTGAACAATGTACATAAGGCATCGTTCCGTGTACCTCAGCAGCTGGCGTTCGGTTGCTGTTGCTACGAAAGACGGGTCTGTCGTGAGCCCACCTCGATCCGAGATGTTGCAGGATTCGTGTCTCTTTCGTAGCATGCGATCTGTTGGACCCAAACATTTGCGTGCCATATCAAGGACGTCTAAACACCTGGTTATTCTCGCCTGGACTTGCTGCTTGTACTTCGCAAGAGCAGTGGATATCCTATGCCCGCGTAGGGGAGATCTTTGTTGCCGACACGAGATACCATTCTTCCCCTGTCTATCTTCAAAGGCCTCCACAGCTGCTGCAGCTGCGTCAATGCTTTCTTTCAATGCTCGATCCAGTTCAAAATCACTGACGTCAGACAACTCCAGCGTTAGAATCGCTGAGTCGCTTCCAGAGCTTGTACAGTGAGCGAATGATGAGCAAGCAGAGTCGAATGGCGAAAGGCAGATATCAGTTGCTTGGCTGAGGTTCATGATGTCGACTTCTTCTCCTTGATATCTTCCTGCCAGAGCTTCCAGCGGATTAAGCTCCAACGCGAGATTGAATTTCTCGTCGACTACTTCTAGAGGCTTTGTTGCTCCGAGTAGGACGGGAGTGTCAGTCTGCAACTGCCCACTGAACAAGATGGAATCCACAACATTCGAGCAAATAGTGTGCAAAGTACATGCGTCAACACCTGAGGCATTCCCAGAGGCTGAACGGTTTTTACGTGGGATGTCCCCAAGCGCAGCAAGATCCTCCAGAGAAGAAGAAAGTGGGGCTTCACCGTCGCTTGAAGAAGAGACATCTTGGCTAGAACGTGCAGGAGAAGTTAGAACCAACGGATTCGATGTCATGGCCGCCTGGTTACTCGCTCTCCAGCGCTCAAACGCGCGGGCTCTGCGTTGGAATATGAGGCGGCGATGTGTCCCGAGTAGATTCAATAATAGCGCCTGCTTTCGAACAGCAGACACAATACGTTCTTCTTCAGATTGGTGTCTTTGGTTTCCTGCCGTCTTCATACTGGTCAGCTCGAATTGTTGCTGTTGGAGTTCTTTGTCCTTCTTCTTTAGCTGCATCTTAAGTTTTGCAATCTCGCGTTCAAGCTTTGCCTTGTCAGCCTCGCTGAAACAAATCGTCGGATATTGTGGACTTGAGTCGTTACTGTCCTCCTCTGGTCCCATGGTTTTACTTGACAGGGTCGATGGAAGGGGTTGAGATCTGGTCGGGATGGACATCGTATCATCAGGGATATCACATTCTGTCATATCTTTGGGAACCAACGAGTTTGATTGAGAAGGCGCTTCAAGCGAATTAGGTACTGGGATCGTTGTGTTCGACTGAAGCCTAGCTTTCAGTTCGGAGATTTCACGACGCAGTTCTTGAACGAGTTCCAGACCGTTTTCGGTGTTCACCTTCACCGAGTTCACTACGCTCTTGGCTCGCTCGATGTACTTCAGTGTGCTCAACGTTTCCTCGTAGTGCACGCAGCATGGGCTAATCGCTGCAAGCATCACTGTCTTCGCATTACCACCAAGGCTTTCTTTCAACAATCTTGTCAACACTGAGTTTCGGTAGGGAATAAACGCAGAAAAATTGCTGGAAGCTCCATGCCCGGCGGTTGCAGTCAGGACAGATGATCTTTTTGATAGAGCACTTATGACATCTGCAAGCGTCGACAGCGAGCGATTGATACTTCCGGCTTCCTTTAGTCGTTGCCCACTTGCGCCAGATATATCTGCGCGTTCACTTCCAGCTAGATCAACCAAGCAAATCTTACTCTTCTTCGCAAATATGGTCAGTCCCGCAATCTTTTCAGTCGCAGCTCCCCCCATCCAGGAGGTGTTCGTCAACGATGCAGCACTGATCCGTACGCTTGGACTATGCTGCTTCACATAGAGAGTTAGAATTGCGTGTGATCGGGACGATCGTTGATTCAAGTTCGTAGCTGCGACTGAGCGCACGCGATTGCCTTCGTCGACGAGTGTTTTTATGTCTTCAAAGCTCATCACACTGTGGCTCTTTGCGTTCTCGACATATACCCCGTCTTCCGGGTTCTCACGAACTTTAAGTGACTCCTTTCCTGACGGCGCAGAACCAACTAATAGGTCGTAGACGTGCTCGTGATATACTTCAACGTAGCTGACTTGAACAGAAAAACGACAGCTATGACCGATCGACTGAGCTTGCACACGAGCACTTTCCATCTTGTCGCATAGCCCGCGGCAGATGCGAGGTATAATGCCTTGCCGAGGATACGAGCCAGGAGGAGATTCGCGAGAACCTGAAGCAAGCAGAGCGGCAGAGCTAACTTCGGAAGTGTCACCGGTCATCGTGAAAGTCTTGCCCGCACTGGTTTGGCCGTACGCGAAAATCGAGCAATTGTATCCTTCCCAAGCCGAGTCAATCGCAAATGTTCCGAGTTCTTCGTAAATCATACTCTGACTTGCAAAAGACCGACCTGGCGACCGGTCGTACGACCAGAAGCTGAAGTCGAAGTGGAAATCGTGGGTGAACTGGGTCGAGTGGGAGCTCATCTCCACTGAATCGTCTGCGCTATTGCCTTCCGAATCTGGAAGCGAGATAGGGTTCACTATTCGTGTCCAGTTTCCAGTGTTGGCTGTTTGGACCCCCATGTCGATGATGCGACGGCATCCGGATTTCCGTTCGGACGCGAACATAGGCCGGACACGGACAGCCGTGATGATATGGCTTTCCCCAGAGACGAACGCTGTGCTGCAGGCGGAGCTGACACCATCGTCATGACCGTCAGCCTGTGGTTCCCCTTGATTCCCATCATCTTCGTCGAAGGTTGCTGCTCTTTCCACGAAGGCTGGCTGCCTGATTGGTGCGCGCATCGCCACCGACGTAGTGGGGATTGTGGCCCTCGATGGACGTTCTCCGTGAAGATGGCTCGAAGAGTAAAGTGAAACTGATGGTATTTGCGTGTGAGGCGTACGGACAATCGAACTGGCTGCTGAGCTCGAGCTATTCGCTGGATTGTCACGGAGAGGCCGGACAACTGCTGGTACCGGAATCCGTGTCACTGCAGCGGACGACAGAGGTGACTCTCTTCGTCCAGAGCCGGCTATGCCAGTGGCCGGAGAGGCGCCTGTGACAGCGGCATTTGCATTTGCGGGAATGGATGTCGAGAGACTGCGCGGCCGGTAGCGGCTGCTGTCTGCTCTTCCGTGGAACATGGCGATCTCAATCGTAGGCCGGTTCTCGGCGCCTCTTCCCAGCTGATTGGCACGGAAGGTGGTGCTTCGACGGCAATACCAGACGACAACCCTCCCTATATCGGTCGCCCATCAAGTCTCCATCTCAAGGTGTGCGTTTCGCTCGTGAAACCTTCCAACGTCTCTCGCGCGAGGGAAGGATCACCATGAATCGCCGCCTGGTACCCCACGGAGGGTCAAATGTGATTTTCGAGCTCGAGAGCCGCCTATTCATAGCAGCATCCGTCACGCCAAAAACGGCATTGACGAAGAGGGAAGTATCGCACCTACGGATATGAAAGCTGAGAGCCGCAACCAGCCGCGACTGCATTTTTAGCAATGCACATGAGCCAAAGATGCAGGCCCGTGGGGTATCTTGACGAGGTACCCTCGTGGGTAGGATTGCTCTCGAGCAAGAGAGTCGCCACATCTTTCATTCTCCAACCTCCTTCGATCTGCCGAGCACATCGACGACTATGCCCGGCGAAAAATCCCTCTTCCGCGCACACGACGACAGCAACTATTCGGACGATGTATCACTCACGACCGACGCCCCCGTCGACCGGAAAGCCGTTCTGCGTGAAGGATATGCCGAATTTCTTGGCACGATGATCCTAGTCCTCGTCGGTGACGGTGTTGTGTGCCAGACCGTTATCTCGCAGGGAATCGAGACGAACCGAGCTCTAAAGAAGGAGACAAACCCTGACTTCACCAACTATGCAGGCGACTGGGGCACCATCTCGTTTGGCTTCGGCATTGCCCTCATGATGGGGCTGTACGCCTCTGCCGGTGTGAGCGGTGGTCACTTGAACCCTGCGGTCACGGTGGCGATGTGCAGGCACGGTCGGCTCCCTTGGAAGAAGGCGCCGTACTACATCGGTGCCCAGTTCGCGGGCGCCTTCGTTGGTGCGATGATCGTGTTCTTTGGCTACTACGCCGGCCTGAAGGAGCTCAACTCGTGGGAACAGGGGACTGCAGGCATTTTTGCCACCTACCCGAAGGATCACGAAGGACTCATGGCTGGCTTCCTCGACGAAGTCATTGGGAGCTTCTTGCTACTTGTCGGAATCTTCGCCGTCACGGACAAGTTCAACAATGAGGCTGATAACGGTATGAAGCCGGTGGTGATTGGAGTCATGCTCACGGGAATCGCGCTCTGCTTCGGTTACAACACAGGATTTGCACTCAACCCAGCGCGCGACTTTTCTCCGCGTGTTTTCACCGCGATTGCTGGTTGGGGATTCAAGGTCTTCACGTACGGCAACGGGTACTTCTGGGTTCCATGCATTGCACCATTCTTCGGGGCACTCGCTGGCTCGGAGGCGTACACTTTCCTGATCTCTCGCCATCACCCGCCAACATTTGTGTCATCCTCTGACGAGGCGTGATCGACTTCAAGCGCATGTGTTAGGTCCAAACACGATCTAACTCCTCTTCCACTGCATTTCATTCTACTACTCAAAACACAACAATACTTAGTCGCAACAATTGGAAGGTCAAAAATGCGATTCAGTATCCCGGCTACTCGACAATGTCTTGGAGCAGGATGGACCTAAACCACACCGGAATCTACCTGCTCCGGTGAGCTGCTCCGGTTCTCGCCTCTCTGTCCGTCTACTCCATTACCTCCTCCATACTCTGCAGCAAGAAGTACTCGCGCTGTTCCTAGTCGCTGCTGATCGTTTGTTGCGATATTAGCAGCAGACTGCGCGATGAAGTGTAAGTGGCGATCCTCGTTCACACGATCTAGAATATCGTGGGTGAATGAATGCTGGATTATTGGCATGCATTGAGGAGATCGTACCTTGCTCCCATTTTGATACGAGATGCATGACAAATTCAGACACATCTTGTAGCCGCTTGTGAATAACTCGCGAAGGCGTTCGTTGAAGTTCATTGAGAAGTGGCTGGAGTTCAGAGCGCGCCATCGTGACCTTCTGATCGTCCGCTAACACTTCTTTTGTGAGCACGGAAGTGCTGACAAATGAAGTACTTGATCCAGTGTGAGATGTGTCGGGGGTTCTGGCTGGATTGGCGCTCTCTGTTCGACCAATTACAGAGCAAGTGAGCTCAACGTGGTGCCGCGGGGTAAACGGAGAGAGAATCTTACCGGCACTAGCACTAGTCACAGCGAAATCACCTAGTATCACACCAGAAATCTTTGTTAGACTCTGAGTGGGCATGCCACCTGCCTTCGTTTGGTTGCATCTGTACCGTTGACACTAAAGTCTGGCTGCGCAAGGTCGTGTTGTGGTGGGTTTGTTTCTTCGGATGGACCGAGGAGCATTTCATCGGGTACAGAGCTGTTGTTGCTATAGCAGTTGAATATTTCGTCGCTAATTCGGTGATTATGCTGTGAGATCTGCCATAACACGATCCATGCATAAGCCACCGTGCATGCGCAACTAAAAACGTACGCTGACCCGACTCACCTGGTTGCGAACGCGAATGAACCACCGCACTTGTGTATCATCGATTTTCTCGTATACCACATCAGCAGTTACCCGAGCTGTGCAGCCGGTGAATCGGTTATGGAGATGCGCTCGCACGCCAGTGCCTCGAGAGGGCTGAATACAACCATGGGTACACCAGTACGCCATTGTTGCATATGGAAACGAGTCGGGCACTGGTAGCGTCTTGAAGCGGTTCTTGCTGTTCCACGACGCCGTGGAGCACGAGCTCCGCCGCCGATAGAGCGTCTTCGTCTGCACCATGTACTCGGTCCAAGCTCGAATGAATTCATCCCAGTTAGCAAACGTCACCGGTTCCAAAGGGGGCACGCGCGTGACGACGCCCAGCCCAGTCCGGGACTTCTTCGCCATGTCTTCACGCCACTTGAAGTTCTTTGTCCGCCTCTTCTTCACGAGCGACGCATCTTCGCTGGATGTGGCGCCGTTTGCACCGGGCGAGTTGGCTTCGTCGCCCATTGTCGCGAGGGGGTCTGCAGAGCTCCCAAGCAGCGCTGGGCTGACGTTTCCGGGCGAGTGGGTCGCCGCGCGGGCCGGTGCCGCCTCGTCCACCGCGCCGTTCGCCGCCTGCGCGCCCCGCGCGCTCTCGGGTCTCACTGTGCGACGCCTCATTCGCTGACGACGCCGACGCCGTCACTAGACAGGAGGTTCGGTTGCTTGAGTCTCATGCCCTCCTCACTAAGTACGCACGGGATCCCCCGTCTAAATCGTTACGTCCATACGGAAAGTGGTCACAGAGGGAAGTCAGCCACGTTGGCAGCAGCCTTCCGTTAGTGACATCTGGCTACTAGCTATCTGAGCCAGCGGACAGATATACAAGTGCACCCTTCGACGTCAATGTTGCTAAAACCAGGAGTGATAGGGCTCACTATGCTCTGACAACTGGACCGATGGTTCGATCTTGTTAAGTTCGGTGCCGAGTGCGATGAGCTCCTCTCTTTCTCGATGAGAAGGTCCTACTAACTGAAAATGGTGAGTTGCTGATCACCCTGAGAAGACAAGAGGCAGGCCACCGCGAGGGAATCAAGGGGGATCGACAGAAGAGAAGCGAAGTCAAGGGGGCCGGCGCCATGATGATGTCGTCGCCCGCCGTCATGGCGCACCCGTCGGGGCTCTGGCTCACGCTGCCGGGGCGCATGTCGACAGAGCGCACCGGTGAGATTGCGCAGCGATGGATGGAGATGGTGCTGGGCGAAAAGTTCTCCCAGGGCTTCCCCAAGGTCCTGCTCTCCGGCGAGTGGCTGTGCGCGCTCGCGAATAAGCTCTTCCTGGCTATCGGCATGCGCGGCCGCAGCTGCACGTGCATCAAAACCTCGTGGCCGTCGGCCATGAGCGTTGACTCGATCTCGGCAGCCTCAATGACGGCAATTGCGGGGAGTATGGAAGATCCACTCAGCGATTATCGAAGGTCTTCAGAGCGAGCACGCGACAGCAGCAGCGGCGACATGTGGCTCCAGCAGAAGCGACTCGCGCGGGAAAATGTCGAGGAATATCTACGGTGAGGCGATTCATCAGAAATACTTTGCTGGAGATCATTTCATGGATCGTGGTTTGATTTTGTGCCAGTGCTTGCGAAGCAATTGGCGTTCCATCTCAGGATATCTTCGAGCCGGATGATCTACTCGAGTTGCAGAACTTGGACAAAGGTGCGTTTTGAGATGTGGATCTCGATTCAGGCTTATGATTGCTAACTTCGTTTGTGACGTAGTTTATCGCAATCTCCTCTCTCTTCAAAATGTAGCCATGGCTATTTCACATCGGCGATCAATTGATGCCCGGAGCTCAGCGAGTATTTCAATGCGTGTGGTTGCATCCGATGGCACGACACCGTCATTTCTGACCTCCCGGGATTCGGTCAAGTCCATTCGGAGCAGTACTGACGTAACTAAAGATGACACCGTGTCATGGGATCGCGTGCTCACCCAGTACGAGCTTCAGTTGCTCAAGAGTGTTAAAATGGATGAGCGCAAGGGAGATCAAGCCCCAGCCGAAGGGCTTGGGAAACTTGCCCATGACACCTGGCGCACAGAAGAACACATTCGAGCATTGCTGCTTCGTGACGATACATCAGCGCTCCCTGTACCCGACGAATTGCATGGCAAGTTGTGGCTTCTTGCGTCAGGTGCTGCGACTGAGATGCGCCGACGAAAAGGCCAGTTTGAGCGGTATGTCGCTATGGAGGAATCAGACGCCGATGCAATTCGTCAGATCGACGCAGATTTGCATCGCACGGTCCCGGACGAGGACAAACCATCTTGGAATGATGAGAAAAGCAAGATGATGCGCCGAGTGCTTGTGGCCTACTCATTTTTTAACCCAACTCTCGGCTACTGCCAAGGATTGAACTACATTGTGGCTCGGCTGCTGCAGTTTGTGGATGAAGAAGAAGCTTTCTTTTTACTGATGAAAATGCTTCGTCTTGTGCCAGATGATTACTACACAACGATGGTGAGTACAGGAATTGTTGTGGCGATTAACTGATGAAACTCAACATTTCGTCGATTCTAGCTTGGACTAGCTGTGGATCAACATGTCTTCGCCGATCTAGTACGGATTCAAGCACCTGAGATTGTCAAGCATCTTGAAGAGCTCGGTGGCTCTGGCATGGAACTGTCTCTTGCATGCACAGAATGGTTCTTGACGCTGTTCTCCAGTCCATGCTCGAGAAACGTAACAGTGCGGATATGGGATTTGATTTTCCTAATTGGAGATGAGGTACATACATGTACATGCTCTCAAAAGTTGGCAGAGGAGGAGACTCTGAATGTTGCTTGTGCGCAGATTCTCTTCCGAGTTGGACTCTCGTTGTTGGATCTCGAGAAGGAGGCCCTATTGAAATGCAACACGTACGGAGATATGCTCCGAAGCCTGAATGAGGTATGATCCATTGCTAATCAAAGGTGTGTGAATTCGTCTAATCCCTCTCGACTGGTCTGCAGCTTGGTCGTCGCGAGACAGATGCCGCAAAACTCCTTCTGGACGCCCAAAAGAAAGACGTCGTTAGCCGACTACGTATTGATGACTTCCGCGCTCATCATCGCCTTCAGCTCGCCACGGGTATTGCGGTCCAGTCGGCCGAGGAAGCAAGTGATCCAACTAAAGAATCCGTTCCGGATACAAAAGAGGAGACTAAGGCCAAGGTCTTCGGTCAAAAGAAACGCCAGGGGTTGTTCAAGACTGAGAAAAGTGCAGGACGTGCACACAGGTATAGTTTTTTTTTTGCTCAAACTACTGTAGTTGGGACGGCTACTAATAACCAGTTTCGTGCTCAGGACCTTTGATCGGCACCTGACGGATGAATACGCAGACTCCCTCCAGAAAGAGCATCCTACCTTCTCATGCTATTACGACGGTCGACCTCCTATAGTGTTCGATCAGTATTGGGGATCTGCCGCAAGCCAAACAATCTGGGGAAGGCGCAACTACCGACGGATAACCGAGGCGATGCCAATCAAAGAACACAAGGAAGAACGCCGACGACTACAATCTGACGGGTCTGGGCTTTCCAAGGCACAACGGATACCTGACGATGGGAACGGGGGAGCGAGAGTCCGGACTGGATCTGGCCGTGAGCGTCGAAGCAAGAGCATTGCTTTGATACCTCCGAATAACAAGGCAGGCTCCATTCAGAATGGTCAACAGCAACAGCAACAACCGCAACAACAGCCACAACCGGCAAGGAAACCTGTCGAGGATGAGGCCAATTTGAGTCGATCTCCGAAGGGCTGGCTGCAACGGATCGAAGGCTGGCACAAAGACCTTAAGATCATGAAGGAGAAGAAGAAAGCTGAAAAGTTGAAGAATAAGTTGGTCGATTCCTCGAGCGCTCCAACGCGTGGAGGGATCACCCATCGCGATAGGGGAGTGAATCACACTTTCGCAGCACCAACATGGCGCCACATTGAAGAGAATGAGCTACGAGGAAATTCATTCGACGGCCACCACATGGGGAAGAAACGTGTGGAGAAACGTAACGACTCGATGGATGTGAACGTGTCCACACGCTCGCACTCGGATCCGTTTCTTTCGCCAAACGACCCACAACGGCGCAGCTCGTTCCAAGATCCGGCACAACAAAGCCTGGGGGGGGACATGGAAGCACAGATCAAAATGCGTTCACAAGAGTCAGACAAATCGGACTTCACTCGGTCACACGGGCCACCCGAAAGGCGGCCTAGTGGAGCCCAGCGACGTGGGTCGATGGGATCTATCGGAACCGACTTTGGAGCGGCAAAGGCTGTATCAGCAGACCCTAAACCTCGAAGGCGACGATCCACGTCTCGACCAGCTCCTGCCTCGACTTCGGCACTGAACTCGTTCGACCTCGATGCTACCGACCATTCACGACTAAGCTTTGATATGGGCAAGCTGAACCGAACTGGTGATCCTGATTTTTTTTCGTCCAACAAGCGTGGCTCGATTTCGAAGGGTAACCGGACCGCGTCGGCCGACCTGGACGAGGAGAAAATGCGCAGTGACATGTACCAACCGCTATCGCAACCGGCAATGAGACGCAATCAGTCGATGCCCGTCGAAGATGGAGCCAGTCTCCACTTGCAGCAGCAGCAGCTCCACAACCACCAGCAGTTTTACGGACGACAGACTCGAAAGATGACACCCGAGACAGCTCGTGTGATTCGTGAACGAGCTCAGGTGCTGTCGTACATGCAGCGGAAGGTGAGCGACGCCAGCAGTCTCAGCCTTGCTGGCAGCTTCGGCGGCAGCTTTCCACACACACCAGCCGAAAAGAATGACGTGCTGCGGATCAGCGAGAGCTCAAGTGACTCTTCCCGGTACAGCGAGTTCATGCTGCCGACCACCCGCAGTGCCAAGTCGACTGTGCAGCCAGCGAACGTCCGCAAGAGCTCGTTCTCGTTCTTCGACAAGCTCTCGTCGGACTTGGACGACCTCCACGGCTCCTTCATGGACGAAAGCGAAACCCGCGACAGCATTGACAGCGCTGTCTTCAGCCGCACGTGGTCACCTTCAAGTGCCCACCACAAGATCCTCGCAGCTATGGGCACCACGGACTGAGGCTGCACATTTTGATGTACTGAGTTACCGCACCGTTCAATAGTGACATATATGTCATTGTGATGGACATAGTGACGTTATGCGTCACTCTTGTGGGTTTGAACTCTGGCGCGGAAAGTTGGCGCCCCAACCACGATGGACGCCGAGGGCGAGTCGGCATGGAAGGCGGCGCTGCAGCGCTGCGTGGCGACGCGCTCGCACGCGCTCGTCGACCTGTCGGTCGTGCTTGTGTTCGTGGACGCGCCGCGCGTGTTCCACCCGGTGTACACGCTCGTGGAGGACGACGGAGAGAGCCAGCTCCCTCTCATCGCGGTGATGCGGCTGCACCCGGAAATCACGGCGCTTCTGAGAGAGCTATCGCGGAAGGCCTCGGCTGACGAGATCCATGCGCTCGTGGAGAGTCTGGTGTTTAAGGACCGCGTGGTCTCCACGGTGAACGGCTCACTGGCCACGTCGAGCGCAGGCGCGGCGCTCTTCGCCGCGAACGCTGTCAACCTGGAAGGAGGTGCACTGCTGCCGTACGGAGAGACGGAGCAGAGTGCGTCGCAGGCGCTGACGATGGTGACCCTGGCCGTCACGAGCGATGACGAGCGACTGGGGACGGATGTGGACCGAGTCATTGTAGTAGTTGAGCACAGCGGAGGCTACCTGGCCCGTGACTACACAGTGGCTATACGCGGCGAAGAAGCAGTGCTACCACGACTGATGAGGATTCAGAAGCACGAGTGGAACAGCAATTCGATGGCGCAACTTTCTCTAGACGACGCATTGGAGGACTTCGAGATGGCTTATCTAGAAGAGCAAGAGATCAACGGAGCTGCCCGAGAAGAATCCCAGTCTCTGTCAATTCGCGTTTCGGCTGCTTTTGAGATGCGAGATCTGTCAAAAAGTTCGCGCGCGTCGACCTTTCTCACTGATGAGGGTGATATGGGTGTTTTGTCGTATTCTACCAAGGATCCTCTTCCTCCAGTGGCGTTGCTATCAGAATGGGGAGGCTTGGAGAACGTCCGCTCACTGATGTGTAAGCCTCCCCCACAATGCGCATCCACTCTGTGTTTTTCTGGGGATACGCAAAATATTCCAGTTCAGCAGTCTACGGGACCAAGGAAGTCACTGGCTCTGTTGCTGCATTTGGAACAAGGAATCCAAGACTGTCATACTTCGCCACCATGGCGAATCTCAACCAACGAGACCTCTACATCCGATATCATGCGAATCTTCAAACGATTTCTTCACAATATTGACCAGGATATATGTGCCACGGGATTCAGCGACGATACAACAAAAAACACGATCGAGTCAACGGTCTCAATGGCGCTCGACGGAGAGCAAGAGCGGGTACAAAACGGCACATTGAGATCAGACATGGACCTGGTGGAGAAAGTGTGGGATTTTCTTGCGAGATACGCGGATGGGATGAAGCTGATTCAGCAATTGCTTCACGAGTTTATGGTATTCCTGTCGAATACTCGTATTTTCCCACCTCCGCATCCAGATAACGACACGCAGCTCGGTCAACTCATCCGATTACGTCATAATGAGATTCAAGGAACTGCGGCTTCACCAAGCTTTACAGTCTCTGTACAACAATTATTGACTCAGCCAGTCGACCTTGCTGCTGCTTTGATTGAGGCTGGTGAGTGGAAAATGAAGCGCGATGTCGCGTTCGCGCTCGCAATGGCCGGTTTCTCTTCTCAGGAATGCAATGAATTTGTGGAAGCGATGCCGCGTTTCGATCCTCACAATCGAAATGTCACCCATGTGCACTGGAAGGCTATGGATCGTGTTCTCCATCTGTGCACCTCAGGACAATCGATAAACCTACCTGTGTCTTTCATGCGTGAGGCAGTGCACGATTGCTTATCGTACTATGTAAAAGGTAGAGAAAGAACATCTTCGGGCGACCCTTTGATTCTTTTAGACCTGCAGTCATTCATCCCCGATCGACTTCGTGCGAACATCTCAGGTTGGAGTTTGACGTCACTGCCGGATGTAGTTCTTACACTGACCAATCCTGTTCTAGATCCGTTGTACTGGAACCTACGAATTGGCTTCGACTCGGACTTCGAGCACCGCCTTCATCTGTGCCGAGACACGTTTCACGCGAAGACCAAGAACTCGACCTCACTGAGTAAACTAGCGTTGGACGATGCAACGCTAAGATCAATCCACAAGAAGGCACCGGAAAACTTGCTGTTGGAGAGCGAGATGGTGAAATTTATAACCAAGCTGGAGGACGAGCGAGAGATGGGGTTTCGTAACCAGCTTTATCATGTGGATGTGCCCACTGGGATGGCGCGTTTCGACTGCATGCTACGTAGACTACATGTTTTCCCGTAAGAACTGAGTTTATTGGCTGATTTCTATCGCTGAGCTGCCCTAATGAAGTTCTAAGGTGAGCTTATCGGCGTCGAAGGAAAGCAGCCGTCAGTACCGCAACAATCGAGGCAACGCCGACGGTCGCAAGAAGGCTCGGGCTCTCCCAAGGGCAACTCGAGAGCTTCTTCGACTCATCGGCATGATCAAGATGCTTGATCATCAACTCCCCCTCTCCCTCTACTTCAAAGCCCAGGCGACGATAAAAGTTCCGCACACCGACACCAGCAATGACGGCCATCTTCTTATACCCATGCTGACGTGCGATCTCTTCGGCCTTGAGCATGAGCTGCGTGCCAAACCCAATGTGCTGAGCCTTAGAGGAAGGGTCCTCGGCCTCCTCAGTGCCAGTCTTCGACTTCTTGTTCTTATCTCCAGCAAGCTGCAATTGGCCATACACGTGCAGCTCTCGAACAAGCGCAGCGCCTTCCAGTTCGGGGAAAATGCCTGCGCCGGGTGTCTTGGACAGTCGTAGACGCACGAATCCGCAAATTTTGGACTCATCCGGAGGTTCAAAGCTGATGAAGTACTCGTCTCCGTCGTTGGCACGGTACTTGCGGATGAGCATCTCAGCGTTCGCGATTGCCTCTTCGTCAGTCTTGACCTCACGGCAACGGATGCATCGACACGGCGTACCCTGCGCGACCATGCGGTTGTTAATCACTTGGCGCAGGTTTGGCTCGTCCATGCCACCGAGAATGTATTGGCTCGGGATGTCGCGAATAACTCGGTTGAGTCGGATCCACGGGTGAACCTTGGCCTTCACTTTCATTAGCAGTTCAATCAGAGTGTCTTCGGCGTACGGGACGTACGTTCCTTCGTCAAACCATTTCTTGATGATAGTCCACGGGGTAATTTCGCACGGATAGATCTTCCACTGGTCGGCCTGAAGATCCTCCGAGTCAAGTACATAGTCGAACATCTCTCTATCCTTCTCTGGGTCACTACCAGGAAGGTTAGGCATCAGGTGAATGTCCGTCTTGTAGCAGCAGTCCCGCAACAACGTCATCGCTCGAATAGCGTCCGCAGTCGTGCAACCGCGATTGATCTTCTTCAGAATCGTATCGTCCGTGTGCTGGATACCGAGCTGCACACGCGTACAGCCGTAGCGACGGAAGCGACGCAACTCATCTGGCGTGATGCAGTCCGGGCGCGTCTCGAGCGTGATACCGATGATCTTGACCATCGCGGACTCGTTTTCGAGCTTCTCCTCTTCCAGCGACTTGCGCTCGCGCTTCTCGCGGTCGTAAAATGTATTGGCGGCGTAAAACAAATCGCGAATAAAGTTCTCCTGGTACTCGTGAGGGTACGAGGCCCACGTGCCACCGAGTACGAGCAGCTCGATCTTGTCGACTGGGTGACCATTCATCGCGAGCGTGACCGCGCGATCACAAAACTGGAGCACCGGGTCGAAGTCGTTTCGGTTTGCTCGCAGCACACTTGGCTCGTCGTGCAGATAGCTGCGCGGCTGGTCAGGCTCGTTGGGGCAGTAGTAGCAGTTCCATTGGCAGCTGAATCGCTGGGTCTTGTTGCCGACCTTTGGGTAGGGGCTCGTGAGCACCGTGACGACGAGCACGCCCGACTGGCTCTTCTGGGCCTTCTTGACCAGCAAATGCTCGAGCGCCATGTGCGGCGGCGCCTTGCCCTGCTGCACGAGCATGTTGTAGACAAACTTCATCTGGTTCTTGCGCGGGAGGCACTTGAACTGGCGGCGCAGCTTCACGAAGGCCTTCTCCAGCTCGCGCGCGTTCTGCGGGTCCTCCGCCACGAGGAACGCGGCCATCTCGAGGTAGAACGGCAGTTGGTCGGCCGGGATGAGCTTGTCCCACGTCGCGTAGATGTCCTCGATGCTGTTGTTCTTCCAGTCGACGTCCTGGCTGCGCTTGTACGTGTTCGGGTCGTTGACGTCGCCGTCGCGAGCCGCCCGCTTGGCCGCGGTTCCGCTGCCGGGCTCCTCCATTGCTTTCTCTTGGCTGCCAATGCTGGTGGTCAGCCTCTGTGACCAATGATTTAGGATGTTTCTAGAGTCAGTACTGTGGAACATGGCGTGTGTGTGTGGCGAAAGCGAGTGCATAAATATTGGCGGCGACGGGAGCCATCGCGATAAGTTAGGGTAGTGTGGCTAGTCTAGAGGTACATCGGAAGGGGAGGGCGC
This sequence comes from Pythium scleroteichum, assembly GCA_023335855.1. Taxonomy (NCBI): domain Eukaryota; phylum Oomycota; class Peronosporomycetes; order Pythiales; family Pythiaceae; genus Pythium; species Pythium scleroteichum. The sequence continues at coordinate 119,920 of JAADVR010000002.1, read as the reverse complement.
GTCTGCGGCCTGGCGCGAGAGCGAGAGGGATTCGCCCTGCGGGTGGCTCAACCGAATGGTAGAACGCACGCCGACAAGACCAAATCTCTCTCATGTAACTCTCTTACTCTCTACGCCTCGCTTTACTTGCCCTTGGCCTCGCACTCGACCAGGAACGCGCTCAGCTGGCCCGTCGCGGCGAGGATCAGCCCGTGGAACGGCGGCGACGGGTCGTCCGGACGCGACTTGAACTCGGGGTGGTACTGCGACGCGAAGTAGAACGGGTGGATGTCGCGGTCGAGCTCCACGATCTGCATGCGCACGTTCTTGGTATCGGTGCCCACGAAGTTGAGGCCGGCGTCCTTGATGGTCGAGACGTACTCTGGGTTCACTTCGTAGCGGTGGCGGTGGCGCTCCATGATACGCTGGCCCTTGCCGTAGAGGTACGACGCCAGCGAGCGCTTCGCTGGCTCGTCGCCCTTCTCGTGCAGAACGGTCTCGCGCGCGCCGCAGCGCATCGTGCCGCCCATGACCTCCGGGTTGATCTCGGGCATGAACACCACGACCTTATGCTGCGAGTTGGCGTCAAACTCTTCGCTCGTCGTGTCCTTCCAGCCGACGACGTTGCGTGCGTACTCGATGACTGCGACCTGCATACCAAGGCAGATACCGAGGTACGGGACCTTGTTCTCGCGAGCGTACTGCGCCGTGAGCACCTTGCCGTCAACGCCGCGGTCGCCGAAGCCTCCGGGAACGACGATGCCGTCGCAGCCGCGCAGCTTGGACCAAGCGGCGTTGTGGCGCTCTGCGTCTTTGTTCTTGGTATCATCCTCGAGGTCCGAGGCCTCGATCCACTCGATGACGAGGTCGTGGTTGCACTTCATGGTGGCGTGCTTGAGCGCCTTGATCACACTCAGGTACGAGTCTTGGAGGCCGGTGTACTTGCCCACAAGCGCGATTCGGCAGGTCTGCGTGTAGTTGTCCACGCGGTGCGCCATCGCCGACCACTCCTCGAGCTCAGGCTCGCGGAAGCGGCTCATAAGCTGGAGTCGAGAGAGCAGGATACTGGCGGCCCCCTGCTTGGAGAGCAGCAGCGGGACGTGATAGATGTTGCTCACATCGTGGACCGAGAGAACGTGGTTGGCAGAGACCTGGCAGAACATGCCGATCTTGCTCTTGGTTGATGGCTCGAGCTGCGAGCTCGCGCGGCAGATGATGACGTCAGGCAAGAGGCCGGCGCTCCGCAGCTCCTTGATCGCGTGCTGCGTGGGCTTCGTCTTCTGCTCACCGACCGAGCCCAGCACGGGCACGAGCGAGACGTGGACGAGACAGAAGTTCTCGGTGCCGACGCGGAACTGGAACTGACGCAGCGCCTCGAGGAAGATCATACTCTCGATGTCTCCGACCGTGCCGCCGACTTCAATGAGACATACGTCCGCGATCTCGTCGGTTCCATCGACCGGGATCTGCGCGACCCGCTCGATCCAGTCCTGGATGGCGTTGGTGACGTGCGGAACGACCTGGACGGTCTTGCCGAGGTAGTCTCCGCGGCGCTCCTTCTCGAGCACCTCTTTGTAGACCTTGCCCGTGGTGATGTTGTGGTCGCGCGTGAGCGTGACGCCCAGGAAGCGCTCGTAGTTGCCCAGGTCGAGGTCGCCCTCGCCGCCGTCGTCGAGCACGAAGACCTCGCCGTGCTCGAAGGGCGACATGGTGCCGGCGTCGCAGTTGAGGTACGGGTCGATCTTGATCGAGGTGACACGCAGGCCGCAGGCCTTGAGCACCACGCCAATGCTGCTGATGGTGATGCCCTTGCCGAGGCCGCTGACCGTGCCGCCGGTGACTGCGAGGTACTTCATGCTTAGAAGGGGGACCAGGGACAGGCGAGGAGAGGACGCCGCTTCAACACGGTCGCCACGGCGAAAGCCTGAATGGCTGGCGCCCGAAGAGAGCCAAACACCAGAGCGACTCACGAAGACCAGTCGGTCGCAGTGGAGGATGAGCTGCTCGTCTGCGGGCGGTGGTACGGCACGGGTGGGTGGGTTTCACATCTCTTGAGGTGAAACCCGAACTGTCAGCCGGAAAATCGTATGCAATATGGGTCTTCGGGTCTGGTAGGTCGACCCCAGGCGCCCGACAACCCGCCAGTTGAAGAGCAGTTTTTGGTTGGCTCTGGCGCATGGCGGGAAAACGAAAACCTTGCAGTAGCTTGGCGCGTATCGGTTACGAACTCAAATGGTACGAACATCATGGCTACACTCGATATGGCTCTGTCATGACGAGCCTGTCGACGGCGAGTCTCTCAAGCATCTCAGTGGCGACAGGATCGCGTCTTCGGATCTTTGGACCGTCTCAGGGGTCAATCACTGGCGGCCTGTGACGTGTGATGGCTGCCACCCGCTCCGTCCACACGGTTGTGCCACTCGCGAATCCGCTGCAACATCCCCAAGTGCAATGCCGCACCACCAGCTCGCGCTCCTATTCGCTTGTCTGGTGGTCGCCCACGTGGGCATCTCCTGGGCGGCGGGTCTGGAGGAGCGATCGCTTTCACCGACGGTCAAGGCTGCAGTCGCGAACTCCGTCGTCCAAACGTTGAGCGATCTTCCAGACTCTGCCAAGTCGGAGGTGCTCGTAAACGTCAAGGTCGCGACTGACGGCATTCAGTTAGCCGTGCAGTCGGGTATGAACAAGGACGTTTCCAAAATGCTCAAGGGGGTCGGCGATGCCGTCAGCGTGCTGCCAGGAGCGTTCGGGTTCGCGGGGATCGCTTTTTCGGTCGCGGCCTCCGTCTTTGCTCTCGTCGGAGGCGGTAAATCCGAGGACCCTGTTCTTGCGGCACTCAGCAACCTCCACGCCTCGTTCGCCAGGGAAGTGTCAGCCATTGAGGCCACTCTCAAGTCGGTCAATGACAGGGTCGGCGTGATTATCTCTGGGATCGACCGGATTCTTAGTGACATCTCCGACATCCCCTCCAAGGTTGTAGCCGAGATGAAGCTCACAGACATCTCGACCATGAAGGACAAATTTGCTACAATCCAACGCGCAGCTCAGCTATACGCAGGTGGCGATCTTTCGCGGGAGCAAATGATCGCGAAGTGCGACGACTTCGAAGTCGCATCGCTCTTTTCCGAGCTGGAGACTATCCTCAAAGACGAGCGAAACTTGTTTTCAGCCCGATTTGGCTCGCAAGACCACGCCTACGGCCTCGCACAGATCCAGTTGCTGGTTTTCTACCTCTCGGTTGTGCCATTCGTGACTAACTGCAACGCACTCAAGTACTCTATCGAATCGATCCAAGCGGACGGAGCCAAGATCAGCGAGTTGGCCAAGTTTGTGTACGCTCGCACCGTGTGGTACTTGGCAGAGCCGGACCGCACTGTCTACATCCGGGAGCGGTTCAATCCGTTCGACACGGCGATCGACGTTGGAAGCTATCAAGAGACCGAGGGCTGGTCGCTGTCGCTGTCATTCAAAGCGTACAGCTTTGCGCCTCCTCATGCCGCTTGTTTTGCTGTGATTCGTGGTGGGAAGCAGCTTGCGTCGCTGTCGTTAGACCCTGCGGCAAAAGTGCCGGGGTCCAGTTCGTTCTGCACGAAGAACGAAGCGGCAGACGACACCCCCCAGCGCATCGTGTACTCGGAACGCGTCACAAGCGGTGGCAACACTGTGGCGATCCTGCAGCCAGAGAGCGGAACCAACTTCGACCACCTCGACGAGCGCGGCTGGACCCAGAACACTTCTCTCATGTACTCACTACGAGCGGCCCATTGGACTCGACTGCCTCGCTTGCGCGTCATCACAGACCTGCTGCTCCTGGAGGCAAGAGACAATAAAGTATCAGTGGACGAAATCACGAACCAGTGCCGCAGGCTCGGAAATGGCTACGACCGCGACGGGGACGCCCATTCGAAGGACTACAACAGTGCGCCGTGGACGATCTTCTGCGTGCAGTACGCGATGCTCTCGCTTCGAGAAGTCGACAACCACACCAAGCCACTGCTCGCTGATGTTCAATTCAATGACCTGGCAGCGAAGGATGCGTGGACGGCTACCTGTCCCAATGAAGGATACGTGCGCGACCTCGGCCGCGTGCCGCTCCCGTCCAAGATCAAGAAGCAATTCTTCGGAGGGTCGTCGACCGTACGAGCGTTCGCAGTCTGCCTCAAGTGGGAGCCCATGACGTCGAGCAGTATTCCGAGCCAGTTTGTGGAGCGAGTATGGCTCGACGACTCGGCACCGATGGCTGAGAAGCCGAAACAGTCTCGTCACTCTGGTGAGAGCCAATTCGCACTGCCTGACGTGCCGTCCAGCTCTCGCGAGGATCCATAAGGGGCCACGCAAAATTACTCTATTCAACGCAAGTTGATTGCAAACGAGTATACATTTCTTATCTTAACACAACACTATGTCGAAGAGGAATGCCGCTTCCGCATGGTGCAGGTGCTTAGCACACTCCGTGGGTGGTGATTCCCGACTTTTGGTGCTTGAGGTTGGCTTGGATGGCGTGCACGACGTCAACGAACTGCATTTTCTTGGCCTTTGGAGACGACATGGCCGTCTCAACGAGCACATGATGCTTCTCGAGCGCCTCGATCGCCTTGAGGATGTCCTGCACCAGCATATTGGCCATGTTGTAGGAGAAGTTCTGCTTCACCACGACGCGCATGATGACCAGAGACTCCGCACCACGCGAGCACGTGTACGCTGGCACGATCCATCCGCGACTCTTGAGCTTGTCCTGGATGTCGAAGCAGGTGTAGCGGCTCGAGTCGTTGAGCGCGAACGCCACGAGCGGCATGTGCTGCTTGTCCACAATGTGGAAGTGGCCGGTGGCCAAGAGCGAGCTGCGCAGGTAGGCAGCGTTCTCCATGCTTGCCTCCATGATCGTCTTGTATCCGTCGAATCCAAACCGCAGAATATTGTAGTACTGAGCAACCACGTTGCCTGCACCCTTCGAGAAGTTGAGCGTGAACGATTGTTGGTCACCGCCCAAGTAGTTGACGTGAAACACAAGATCGTCCGGGAGATCCGAGCGTTCACGCCACAGCGCCCAGCCCATGCCTGCATAGACGAGACCAAACTTGTGGCCGCTGACGTTGATCGACTTGACGTTCGGCAGACGGAAGTCCCACAGAAGTTCGGGATTGATGAACGGCGCGATGAAACCGCCACTTGCCGCGTCAACGTGGATCGGAACTTCCCAGTTGTTCGCCGCGTTTACCTCTTCCAGCATCTCGTGGATCGCCGCGACGTCCTCGTACTCGCCGTTGAATGTGCTGCCAAGGATGGCACAGACGCCGATCGTGTTCTCGTCGATGAGCGGCCTCGCTCCCTCAGCCGTGAGCACGAGGCAGTCGGGCGATACGTCGGCCTCGCGGATTTCGATCTCAAAGTACTTGCACATCTTGTGCCAGCAAACTTGCACGTTTGAGCCGAAGACCATGTTGGGCGTCTCGTACGACAGACCCTTCGCCCGGCGGCGATCCTTCCACTTGCGCTTCATTGCGAGCCCAGCAAGCATGATGGCCTCGGACGAGCCGATGCAGCCTGTGCCCGTGGCCTGCTCTCCCGTTGCAAGCGGTGCGTGGTAGAGGTTGGCGAGGATCTGCACGCAGCGGTTGTGGATCTCAGCGGTCTGCGGATACTGGTCCAAGTCGATGTAGTTCTTGCGTAGGCCTTCGACCATGAGGTCCTCGGCCTCGGGCTCCATGTACGTGGTCACGAACGACGCGAGGTTCATCTTGGGATTGCCGTCGAGCGAGAGCTCGTCCTTGATGAGCTGGTGGGCCACGCGCGCCGGCACCGAGCGCTTGGGGAATGTGCCCGTGGGCACGCTGGCGCACATGAGCGGGTGACCGTAGAGCGGCTCGGACTCGCCCAGCGAGTACGCTAGGGCCGATGGCAGGCGCTTGATCGGGGGTCGCTCGTGGCGCGAGCCCAGCTCGCTGTCAGGCTCGAAGCTGACCTTGTCGGTCGTGACTTGCATGTTGTGCGAAGGTTGTGGCAGCGGAGGAGGCTTGGCGGCGGCGGCGTGGAATCCAAAGTGACGAGCGAAGCCGAGCGAGCGAAGCGAAGCGGATGCGCGAGACACGCGGCCACGGGCGGCAGTTGACGGACCAGCACGGGCCGTAGGCCTTCTGCTTCGAATCTTTCCCACTTCAACTACCGTTGAGTCCACGATATCACCTATTTCTGGTAGATCAGGTCGTTTCGAAGGTCAAACACGACTGGTTATGGGTAGATCTTTAAATATATCACCTTGTTATGGAATGTCATGTCGCAGTTGACCCTTCTCAGGGAAGCTTTGCTGCCCGCAGGCGCAACACAGAGAAACGCTTTAACGGCGTGCGCGCTCGTCGATGTGGGTTCATGGATCCCCCTTTTTATTTGAAGTGAGCGGTCGAAAGTTTTCGCTGTGTTTCCACCACTCAATCCACGGCCCAGACTATAGTCACATAGTACCTCTATTGCCATAAACTTATTCGTGGTATCCGTTGCGTCCAACAAGACGAAGATGATTGTGCTAGTTGCATGCGTAAAATGATGATTACTTCTTGGCTGCCTTCTTTCGGATCTCGCCTTGGACTTCCTCCTATAACAACAAAAACAACGAAGGTCATGAGACACGAGGGTTTAACGTCCTACCGACAGCTGGGGGACAAACCTGTAAGCGCGAAAAGAACTCCTTCGAGTTGGAGAACTGCTTCGTGGAACCCTCGATCTCTTTGCCCTTGGTGACATTCTTGGCACTTGCGATGCTCTCGAGCATTTTCTTCTTTTCGTACTTGTTGCCAAGGCCAGGGTTGAGCTTGGCCACGAGGCGTTCGTCGGCCTCGCGTTGGTGCTTCTCTTTTCGGCGGACACGCTTCTTGGCGTTGCGCTGTGCTTTGCGCTCTTCCTGTGTCATCTCCTCCTTCGATTGCAATACGGCTTCGCCACGCTTGCGCTTCTTCTGATAAATCTCCTCGGGGGCCTTGAGGTTTGCGTCGCTCACGCTGATTGGCACAACTTCCTCCATAGCAATTGCGGGCACAGAAGGCTTGACTTGCAGCTCCTTGACCATTGGCTTCGGGGTAAACTGGTAGTTGGATAATGCATCCAGTTTCCAACACAAACTCTTGAACATGACCTCAATCTCTTCCTGGTCTTGCTTGGATTCGTCATCTGCCTCGAAGCCCATGGCGGTCTTCATGTACTCCTTCTCGTAAATCTCACCGAGACCCTCCTTGGACTTTTCCATTGACACATCCACGAGTTTGTTCTTCTCATCCTCCTCGTTCGGCGCGAACTTGCGGATAACGTCATCAAAATCGTCCTCCAAGATACGCTTCTTGATCATATCTTCCAGTGCAACCGACACTTCCACAGTAATTACCGGAGCGACCTTGACGGGGCGATCATAGTCCAGCACTGCCTCAAGCAGACTGTTCTCCGGGCGCGAAGCTGATCGCACCTCGCCTTTCAACTCCCAGGGCTTGTCCTCAAGAGCCTCCTTTTCGAGTTGTTTGATCTCTTTCTTCAATCGCTCACGCTGTCTCTGGTGGGAGGACATGATACCACGCTCTGCGAGATCATCTTCATCAACATCTACATCCTCTTCCTCAGGGGTTGGGCGGTTGATCGTCGGGAAATCATCATCGTCGTCTTCACCAGCTTCTTCCTCTTCCTCCTCCTCGTCTTCCTCTTCCTCCTCCTCAACTTCGTCGTCATCGCTCTCGTTTCGGCGCTTCTCGGGCTTCAAATCCGGCTCCTCGAAAAAGTCCTCAAACTTCATGTTCGCAGCGCCGTCATCATCCAAGTCCTCATCCTCCATGTCTTCATCTTCGCTGTCGTCATCGTCACGTCCATCCTCATCACCATCGTCTCCGGCCTCCAAATCAATCGCATCGTCGTCATCTTCGTCGTCATCATTCTCCTCCTCTTCGGCAATGCGGTCCATCTCGTCCCAGTCAAAGAACCCGTCTTCAGCCACATCTCGCGCCTTCTTGACCTTCTTTGGCGCCTTCGCAGCCTTCGACTTCTTGCGCTTTTCAATTGCTTCGGTCTCATCTTCGTCCGAGTCATCGTCGGCGTTCGACTGGTCGTCATCCTCGTCGTCATCCTCGTCGACCTCTTCGATCACTTCCGGCTCCTCATCCTCTTGCTCGTCCTCCTCTTCATCTCCCCTCTCACTCGGGAACAGTCGGATCTGGTCAGGCTTCTTCTGGAAATTGCGAATACGCTTGCTGAGCTCTTCCAGGAGCGGCTCGTTCTGAAGCCGGAGCTGCTCCCAGATCTGGTCAGCGTCGAAGCCGTCGATATACAGCTGATCCAGCGGCGTCGCCGCTGTGCGGCTCACGAATTTAGTGCAGTGGTCGAAGACATGCTTCGTGAAGGCTTTGATCTCTTGCGCGACTTCCTCCGACGGCGTGAAAAAGACCTACGGGAGTATTGGCGTCAGAGGCGTCTAGCTACGGATGTTGGCGCCGACCGCGCGCGCAAACGCTGCGGTGAGTGGTCTGTGGGGACCTACCTCTGGTCGCTGCACGACCTTCTTCTGGAAGCTGGCAACGACGTCCGCGTCCATGATGCAGCAGCAGCAACTCTAGTTGGTCAGATGCAACTTCGCTTCATGCACCAACCACCAACCGACACAGCCAACAGAATAACAGACGTCCCTAATAGAGGTCTCAATACTAATTATCAAAGGGAGTCGGGATTATGCGCTTCGAGAGGCGATTGCTCGCCACCTTCAGCCAACATCAGGAGCTAACGGTGCGCCAATGTTGTAGCACCAGAATGTGTGACGTAAACCGATGGCGTAAAACAGAATCGAAGGACGAGGGACAAACTTCAATAGACTTATGAAAACATATAAATCTTTGCGTCTTCCTTAACAACAGTTTGTATCTGTATCTAAGATCTACTCGGTTGTACCTCATAAATGCATAGGACTATATAAAAATATGGACCGGCTTAGTTGGTGAGCTAACGTTGTGATGACGGGGAGATCGAGGAGCTGGTCACGTCGGGCACAAGTGAGCAATTCACAACTGGAATTCCTCCCTTCGTGGCACGCTCTTCCTTCCCTCACCATGGCTCTTCGATTTGACGGACGTGTCGCCATTGTCACGGGTGCCGGCGCCGGCCTCGGCCGCACCTACGCGCTGCTCTTCGCCTCGCGCGGTGCGAAGGTGTACGTGGAACGCGCTGGTCTGGTGCCAGCGGCTGAATCTAACGAGTCGTCTTGATTTGCAGCGTCGTCAACGACTTCTCGAAGGACGCCGCTGACAAGGTCGTTGCGGAGATCAAGGCCAAGGGTGCGTCTGCGCGTGGCGAGCTGCCGCTCAACGGAGATTGACTCGTTTGCTCCTGTCTCCCTGCAGGCGGAGTTGCGGTTGGCAACTACAACTCGGTTATGGATGGCGACAAGGTCGTTGCGACCGCCATTGAGAACTTCGGCCGTGTCGACATTGTCGTCAACAACGCCGGTATCCTCCGTGACACGAGCTTCGTCAAGATGGACAAGGAGAAGTGGAACGCTGTGCTCAACACCCACCTTCAGGGCAGTACGTCACCTTGGTGTTTTTCCTGAGCATCCATCGGTTTGGTGCTCACTCCACGTGCTTTGTTGCCTAGCTTTCGCCGTGACCCACGCCGCGTGGCCTCACATGCGCAAGCAGAAGTATGGCCGTGTGATCCTTGTGACCTCGGTGAACGGTCTCTACGGCCAGTTCGGCCAGACCAACTACAGCTCGGCCAAGTCCGCTATGGTCGGCTTCGGCAAGTCGCTCGCGAAGGAAGGCGCCAAGCTCAACATCAAGGTCAACGTCGTCGCCCCTGGTGCCGGCTCGGCCATGACCGCGACCGTCATGCCGGAGGAGCTCGTCCAGAAGTGGAAGCCCGAGTACGTCGCGCCGACCATCGCATTCTTGTGCCACGAGGACGTGCCAGTCTCGGGCGCCGTCTTCGAGAGCGGCGGCGGCTGGACCGCGCAGGTCAAGTACACGCGCTCGTACGGCCACTTCTTCAACATCGACAAGCCCATCACGCCTGAAGACGTCAAGGCCAACTGGTCGGCCATCACCGACTTCAGCAACCCGTCGGACCCGGAGCTCGACGAGATCTCGCCGCAGATGAAGCAGATCATCAACTCCTCCAAATTGTGAGCGCCGCAGACCGACCCTCTCCACCTACTCTTGCGTGGACGCATCCTTCTTGTCGCCGTGAAGAAACAGAATGACTCATTTTCAGTTTGATCCTGCACCTTGTTTTGTGAATGAATGCCTCCCTCCAAAATTCGTATTTTTTGTAGGCGTAATTTTCACGTCAGTTCCAAAACCCGGTGAGGCGGGTGTTCGTGGGTACAAAAACCGTGGCCCGCGCGCCACGTTTCCCCTGCCGTCGTCACTTTTTCCTTCCCATTCCATCTCGTGAGAGAAAGCCGATGATTCGCTTGAAGGCCAAGCAGCAGGAGAAGAAGGCCGAGGAGGAGAAGGCCGCGGCCGACGCCGAGAACGGCGAGAAGGAGCAGCCCAAGACCGTCAAGATCCTCGGCGTCGGGCGCGGCAAGCGAGCCGGCGCCAGCAAGGAGAAGAAGCGCACGCCCGGCGAGATCCGCATCCAGAAGGACATCGCGGAGCTGGACGGCGGCCAGGCCGCGACCGTCTCGTTCCCAGACGTCAACGACCTCACGCTCTTCCACGTCAAGGTGCGACGCGCCGAACCATGGTACAATGGCGCCGGAAGGGGACTAACTCGCCGCTCATGGACAGGTCTGCGCGGACACGGGGCTCTGGAAGGGCGCCACCTACGACTTCTTGTTCAAGATCCCGCCGGTACGGAGCTGTATGGAAGGCGATACGAGGTGCCGAGGCTGTGACCGTCTCTCTCGGACCATTGTAGATGTACCCGCATGAGCCGCCAAAGGTCAAGTGCCTGACCAAGATCTACCACCCGAACATCGATTTGGACGGCAACGTCTGTCTCAACATCCTCCGCGAGGACTGGAAGCCCGTCCTGGATATCAACTCGGTCATCTACGGCCTCATCTACCTCTTCTACGAGCCGAACCCGGACGACCCGCTCAACCGCGAAGCGGCCGAGCTGTTCCGCAACGACCCGAACCAGTTTGCGAACCTAGTCAAGCGGTCGCTACGAGGGTACACGGTCGCGGGCATCCAGTTTGACGCGCTCATTTAAGTACCTCGAATGAAACGAGAGAAGTCGAAGCCGGAGGACGAGCACCGTAGGTCGGCAAGTGATTTAGAGACAGGTAAAATCCAAAGAAGAGCAAGTTGTGGCGGGTTGTGGATTGGTCACGCGTGGTGATCTCGTATTTCCTCTGGCGACACAGGCAGGTATCGGCGGATGAACTGGTGGATGCGCGTCGCGTGGCGAAGGAACGGGTCCGGGAAGAAGCATACCGAGAGCGCGACGATGGCCTCTGTAAACTCTCCGTAGATCATTTCGAGGTTATCCTCAAGCCCGGATTCGGCTTCTTGGACGTTGCAGAACACGACTGTAGCGTACTCGGCCGTGAACCGTGCGCGAAGGAGCTTGTAATCGGTGATGAACGCATGCCAATCCGCGAGTCGCATGAACCTCGTTATTCCCTGTGGTGGCGTCACCGCGACTGAGTGCAGTGAAGTCCCTGCCGCCGCGTTTGACGGGGATTGCGCGGCAGGTGGGGAAGGTGCGGTGGACCCCACGGCTGAAGAATTTGCAGCGACGATCGCTGCTCGCCTCTTGGCCGCTGCGGCGGCCAAGATGTCCTTCTCCTTGGCGCAGTATCTACGAAAGATCATCCGCAGGGTCTGTCCATGGTCTCCCAGCGCCTTCTTCACATCTGTCTTGTACATGATCTCTCGCATCGCGCTCTGGTTCTGCATCGCCAATGGCAAATGGTGAGTGAGCAAGAATTCAACGCGAGCACTCAGCGGCGTGATGTGTGGCAGGAACTGCTCGTTGCAGAGCTGGAGCAAGACTTCAGCAAGGTCATCCACGGAGAAAAGCTGTTCGTTGGAGTACATTGTTCCCACCAGGTCCTCGTCTCGGAGGGTCGGCAGCACCCGCACATCGCGGGTGAGACGGAGAACTTTGACAACATGCCACAGATCTTCGAGAGTCGCTACGTGGGTGATACCAGGACGGTGCTTGCAGTAGAAGGCGTGGCGAACGATGTGCTTCTTGCGCTCGAGAAGGCTTTGCACGCGGTGAAGCTCGTCCTCTGGGTGCTCCTCAACGCTGAAGAGTCGCTCAATCGCGTCGTTGTCGAAGCTGACGCACTCGAAGATGTGTCGGCGATCGTCGTCCACAGGAGTGAAACCAAGAGCTGGCTCTGGGGCGGGATCGATCACAGTTGTGGCTGCAGACGCCCGCGACGGCCAATGGGTGAACTGACTTGCAAGATCGCTCGCTTCATGCCATTGCATGCAGCGAATGTCCCTCAGAGTCTGCTTCGCAGCGGCATACGCAGCCATTCGAGACTGCGTCGAGCCACGGACGATTCCATGGAGCCCCTCGACAGCTTCACGTAGGTGACGTACGTCGACCAAGGAGAGTGGTCGAACTTTTGAGGTTTCATACGACCATTCAGTTGAAGAAACAGTGGCCATGGAACTGCGGTGGCTCCCGTTTGGTGTTGTAGGGGCATCACCGAGGTCTTTGTCTTTGGCTGCACTCAAGAGTGGACCACTAGCGAGTGGCTCGATGTGGAGTTGAAGGCGTGGTCGCATTAACATCACTGCAGCGGTTTTCTCTGCTGATGAATCTAACACAGTCGAGTCGGAGTGTGCGATACCAGATTTTCCAACACCAGTCCTCGAATCAACAGGACGAACATCGGACGAAGCCATAACCCCGCGCGCCTGTACGATCTCGGCTTGGGCCAGTTGCGAAGAAAGCTGATTCCACAAGTCGTACGTGGTCTTCAGACACGCGAGGCCGCGGTCAATATCGTTGGCGATCGGTGCGTGGAGCCCAGGGTACGACGACTTGCGACGTGGAGCAAGTTCCATACGCCGCTGTGTTGTCTGTTTTCGGAGCATACCGACTCCCTCGGGTTTCTTCCTTGAATTTGGTTTGAGTTCTGGAATGGAGTTGTCAGTCGCGTCCTCGTCGTCACTTCTCAGTTCATCTCCGTCGTCACCGCCGGCCTCATCCAATATCGGAACATGGAATTTGCGGATGGTGTGTTTTCCGCCGGCGATTCCCCTCAACATCACCTTCTGGAGAATTCGATTTCGTACAAATGCGCTCAAGTCTGCTGGCGAGAAGAGCAGCGACCCGTACTCTGCAACGAGCTGGCCGAGGGAGAGAATGATGAATGCGCGTGTGTGGCGAGGCGACAGCTCGAGATCTCGAGCACGCACAAGGGGTAATTGTTCCAACGACAAACTCACTTCTGCGTCGTTTTGCTCGTCTAAATGTTCGGCGAAGGTGAAGGTGTTGTTTGCAGAGCGAGCAGAATCGATACTCGAAAGCATAACTCGGCCGGCGACACGTGAGGGTGCGGGCTCTTCGTTCTGCAAGCCAGGGATAGGTGCAGTTTCGACGCCTGCCAATGAAGTTTTGCTGATCACTGGACGAGATCCGGAACCTACCATCATCTGCGTGTGAGGTACGACAGAGATTTCGTTTTGCTCCAGCATGCGCGAGCTGAACAGTTTGGAATGCCGTGCGTAGTGATCATCCTGGTGACGAACACCCCTCAGCGATGCTTCGAATAGTTCAACGAATTCCTGCAGCGCGAGAGGAGACTCATTCACAGATCCATCGGGTGTCTGGTCGTCTTCAGCTTGCGGTTTGGGTGAAGAGATTTCGGCTGTGTGTACAAGGTCGGTCTTGGATAGGAACAAGAGATATGCCGTCGGATCGATTTCCACTCGGGATTTCATGCCTCGGAGAAGTGCGAGGCACTCGTGGAGGGGAATCTCGCTCGTGCAACTCGCCGCTGAGTCATGGCTTTCTTTACTATCTCCGTCATCGACCTGGATGCTATTTGTATGGAGCGTTTGACGTCGCTGGTCATGTCTCGCGTCTTCAAGACTCGGCAGCGTTGGTGGATGAGCAGTAATCACAGACTGCAATGCAGAGATGCACCGCTGGAGAGCAGAAGGCTCGGTGGGTTGTGGATATAAGCCAGCAGCCAGTGGCCCGCGTGGCCCTGCCATTGGACCAGTTTTCTTCGCTGGCGACAACGTGAATTCACTATGCAATGCCTGCAAAAATCCTACGTTGTGGAAGCCACGAAGAAGCGACTCGAGCACGAGAGGCGGCAAAAACGTCACGGCTTCAACACGCAGTTGTGCTTCCTGGGCCACGAGCGCCTCGCGTCGGTGGGTCACTTCGAGGAACGCGCTGGCGGACTGGATCTTACGATGCAGTCGCTGGATTGTATCTTCAGCGTGCTTGCGATCGTTCCGAATTGCGAGGCTTTCCAGTTGAGCTAGATTTCTCTGCACTGTGAACTCATCGATCTGCTTCTGCATAACAGAGAGCTTTTCCTGATCGCTTGCAAGTTGCTCGTGCATGCGAGCCACCTTTCTTTCGACGGACTGGTGCTTCCAGGCTAGGAATGCACGCGGCACGAGAGACTTAGCTGAGCCACCAAACCAAGCGGAGAAGTATTCTACGTATTTCCTCGAATTCTGTCGGAATCATCGAAAACTGAGACTTCAAAGGAGCGACAAATGCAGATACCGTACCCTTTTGCTGGTGACTGCGACGAAGTACCACTCCCGGAAGATCGTTCGAACCAGCCCGAGGCCGCACTGGTCAAGGAAATGGTGGAACGTAGCGTGCACTTTTTCGATCTCGTACCGTAAGAAGTCGTTCCGCTCCTGCCGTCTCAGCCTGTGGTTCTGAGTTGGTAAAGACAATCTACCCACGACAGCCAGCCCCAACTTACTGGTCTTTGCGAAGCGACTGGAGAATCCGCTTTTGGTTCTTCACAATGGCGAAATACGGCAGTGGTTTGGAGGAGTGAGGGGCTACAGTTGACACATAGATTGATTGTCTGAGTTCTGAACAGAAGACGCGCATAATATTGGAGAACGGTCCAAAGTGCGCCGCCATGTCGTCTGCAGCGAGATGGGTTAGTCTGTCGTCCGCTAATAACACCAAGCTCTTCGTACCTAAGATCTTACAACCAAACGCAGTGACGACGTCGTTCGGGAGAGCGAGATTGGCAGTCACACGATAAAGCTCGCGGAAGGCAACCTCAGCGTGAACGACTAAAACGAAAGGCCATACACTCGTCAGTTGCATGGTTGTTCAGAGTGTAGGATGGAAAAGACACACCAATAGACTTGTAGAGCTCCCGTTCTTTCTCAAAGCGATCCAGCCAATCGGCCAAGAACAGTTCAGTGATGGCAGTTTGGTTGGATTCCCCGAGCGGAGAGGCATCAATAGCGTCGTCGAAGCCACGGACAGTCTCGTGTAAGGACAGGATAGTCTGGGTAGTTTCCCGAAACCGAGATGCGCGAGAATGCGGAGATGCCAATAATCCAGACCGGCGAAATACCTCATCGTCTTGCTGTCGTTGACGTTGGCGACGTGAGACTGCAGATCTCTCATTGTCATCTTCTGACGGAGGCCGAAGACATGCAAGTCTTAGTGATTTGTTTGGAGCGAACGCGTCCGCCACCGCCAAATCACGGTGTTGAGTGAGCGGCTGCTGTAACTTGCGGTGGCGTGGGGAGTCTCCAGCGACGTCCTCGCGGTTGTTGTCCTGTATTCGGGGAACTTTGATTTGGCTTGCGTGGACACCCTTGGCGAGTCCAAGGCTGTCTTGACTGGGGTGGCCAAATGACTTCTTGTGCTGGGCGGGTGGAGGCTGGATTGAGTGCCACCCGTCGGGAGTCGGTGGAACCGCGCGCGCAGGAGGCTCTCGAGGTCTGCGCATGGTTATTTAGCTCAAGACTGCAATGCTGTGGCCATGACCACGTCCACGTCGTTCGCGTCGTTTCAAGATCGTCGCTTCCACAGTCAAGTTGGCACCCCCAACTTGACAGTGGAAGCGACCAACACTCTGTAGCTGCTCAGCAGATCACATCCCACAAATTGGAAAGAGCGCCTACGAAGTCGCCGCCCGAATGTGCGGACGCGCGCGCTGCACGCTCCGCCGAGAGGAGATCGCGCAAATGGCCGGCGTGGATCCGGAGGCTTTCGTCGACGGAGACAAATGTGCGTGGCGTTGCGGAGGTTATCTCTGGTGCTGCATATCACGCGGAATGTGGCAGACCGCCCGTGCGAGAATATGGGACCTGGACGTTATGGTCCCGTCGTGTTTCGTGCTCATAACGACCAGAATGGCCGCGGAGAGAAGAAAGAGTGGGGGAAGCACAAGAAGCTCCAGGCCATGCGGGTATTGTTCGCACGTTGAATTCTGAGCTGGCGACAGGACTGACGAGGTATTCAATCCGTCTGAAAGTGGGGACTCATTCCTTCCTTCAACAAGCCCACTATAAAGCCTGACCACTTCATCATGTTCAACGCTCGGTAAGCTGAACTGTGCAGAGAAGCTACCATCGGGTTTGGACTTAGATCTAGCACTCTAGCTCGGAGAGTCTCCAGGAGCGCCCGGCGTTCCGGCGTTTGCTAGAGACCAAGCGCTGCGTGATTCTAAGTGAAGGGTACTACGAATGGCAACAAGTCGACAAGCGAGAAAAGCAGCCCTACTATATCTATCGCACCACGGGACCACTAAAGGTATTGGAAGGGCCTCGTATTGATATTGAGTGGGTATGTCTCACCAGTACACGACTACAGTTTGCTGGGTTGTACGACTCGTGGGTGAACGAAGAAGGAGACAAATCGTTCACCTACACGATATTGACAACGGAGATTCCGCCGCAATTGTCGTGGATGCACACTCGAATCCCGGTACTCTATCCTAGCTGGTGTAGACATGTCCCTGAGGAAGGAGCTCACAATGTCACGAGTTCAGGTTATTCTCTCCGATGACGGAGCGACTCGTTGGCTGTCCGATACGAAGTTCGAGAATCTGCGCGACCTCTTGGTTGGATATTGTGGCGACGATTTGAAATGGTATCCTGTGGACAAGCGAGGTAGGTCTCAATGTAAATGTGCCAACTATCGCTCATACTGATCAATGTCCATTCAACAGTGGGATCGACGAACTTCCAGAGTGAGGATTGCTCGAAGAAGGTGGACATCAAGCATGCAGGTAATGGCGCAATCTACTGTCGTTGATGATGGACTCGCGAATGCTTACCTCTTGCTTCGCTAGCAAATATCACGTCTTTCTTTGGGTCTCCGGACAAGGAGCAGCCGATAACCGCACCATCGCCCCCAAAAGCCCCCAAGACTGAAGTCTTTCCTGCGTCCGAACCGGAGTCAAAGAAGACCTCTCAAAGCGAGCCGACTTCGAGCTCCCAGGGTGACACGACCAAGTTGTCGCAAGACGTGTTGCCCAAGCCAATATCATCGTCTCCAGTGCGACTCAAGCCAGATCGCCGAGAGGAGTTTCGATCGCCGATCAAGTTCTTATTTCAGCAGCAGCAAATGGTGCAACAGGCCGAGGAGATCATGAGGGGTGGGCCAGCAGAGGCAGCGAGCCCCAGTATGGGTACAAAACGGGCGCTTTCACCCAATCACCCGCGTCCGTCACCCAAAAAACCTCGAAAAGCAAAGCCGTCACCCAAAAAGCCAGCCACGCAACGCGGCACTCTGCTGGCGTACTTCCAGCCCAAATCCTAGATTAGTACAACACCCTGTAATGCGATGTTGAGCCTGTGATAATCGATAGCAGTGCCACGCAGTTCCCTTTGGTGAGCCTCAACCGTAAACGGCTTTGACTTGGTGACGCCACCACAAGGCCCGCGAGTCTCCACCTCTGCGCGGCGGCGTCCGACTGCCCACGCGAGCGCCGTTTACTACCTCGACGACCCACTGAATCCCCACTGCTTGCAGCCATGGAGATGAACAAAGGAGAGGCCGAGAAATGCCGCGACATCGCCAAGAAGTATTTGCGCGAAGGCCAGTGGCGCCAGGCCATCAAGTTCTTTGAGAAATCCCACCGGCTCTACCCTCTGCCTGGAGTCGAGGCGATGCGCGACCGCGCCAAAGCCGAGCTCGAGAAAGAGCAAGCTGGTGGATCCCGCCCGTCGTCCGCTGGCTCGTCGAGCGGCGCAACAGAGGACGTGCGGAGACGAGAGACAGCTTCCAGCTCCGCATCAGCCGACGAGCCGTCGCGACCGTACACACAAGAACAACAGCAGATCGTCAACAAGATTCGTGCGTGTAAGAACCACTATGAGGTGCTAGGCGTGGCCCAGAACGCCGACGATGCCGATATTAAGAAAGCGTACCGCAAGGTACGGTATTTGGCCGTGACGATGTGCAAGTTGTAGGGTAACTGATGTGGTTTCGCATGCCGCCCCAATAGCTCGCGCTCAAACTTCACCCGGACAAGAATAGTGCGCCCGGCGCAGAAGATGCGTTCAAAGCTGTGGGGAAAGCCTTTACGATCCTGAGCGACCCAGACAAGCGCGCACACTACGACCGATACGGAGATCGAGCACCAGAAGCTCCTCAACAAACTCGAGGTCGCCGACACTACCAGCAAGACGATGTCAGTCCTGAAGAAATCTTCAACATGTTCTTTGGTGGTGGATTCCGTCCTCGCCAGCCCCGACACCACGGCCACCAGCGTCAGCGCCAAGCTGAGCAGCAGCAGGATCAACGGGCATCTTTCATGCAGTTCTTACCGCTGTTGCTCATTTTGCTCCTCTCACTGTTGTCGATGCCAAGCACCCCAGAGATGCCATTCAGGTACCTATGGACTTATCCAGTAGTGTGGTGGACTTGTAAACTGACAGCACGACGGTGTGCTCTCTGTTGCAGCATGCATCCCACGCCTCAATTCAAGGTGCAGCGATCAACTCAGATGAATAGCGTCGCGAAAGGCATTCCTTACTACGTGGAGCAAGACTTCGAGCGCAAGTACACCAGCCACTGGCGAGACCTCTTACACGTGGAGCAACTGGTCGAGCAGCACCATATGAGCCGTCTCCACGAGAGCTGTGAGAACGCCAAGCTCAAGCAAAAGCGCATGATCTACCGGGCGCGCAACTCGAATAGCGACGACCGCGAGGCCCAGATGCGCTCCGCACTTGAGATGAAGATGCCGGCGTGCGAACAGCTCAAGACACTGCGACGGTCGCGGAATCGCCAGGGCTGAGCGAGCGGAAGGCCCAAACCTCCTCGCGTTCTCCACAATGGAACACCCTTCCGACATGCCGTCTTCTAGTTGCTTGGTTTTGGACAATAGAACCTCTCTCGTCTGCACATACAGTGTATGCTGCTCCTCAGCGGCAGACCACGTCGTTGCCTGGTTGAAGTCTGCCAGCCTTATCAGCCTGTGTACCCCTTTCTCGGTACACTTCTTCACTCTGAGTTTGGCTCGTCTTGTGATCGTGGGCTTGCATTTCCACGACCGTCATCATCCCCCCAGGCAGATCCCCCTTGTTCCTCGCCGGTCATGGCCACCAACGAGTTGGCGGCGATCCTCGCACGGCGACGAGCCAAGGAAGGCGGCGCCGATGCTGCGCCGGCCTTCGAGAGCGGTGCTAGCAGCGCCTCCGACGCCAACGGTGCAGCCTCGCCGTCGGCGCCGGCGCCGGCGCAGTGCTCCTCGATCGCGGAGCGGATCGCGCGCCTGAAGCAGCAGAGCGCGGCCACCGGCCCTGCTCCGATGCCAGTGCCGATCGCGACGGCCCGTCCGTCGTACGCAAGCGCCTCGACGAGCGAGACGCCGCCAGCGCCAGCAGCACCAGCTCCCGGCCCTGCCCCTGGCCCGTGGGCCGAGTCAACGACCTCGTGGTCCAACTCTACGAGTGGCGAGTCGACCACCGGAACTACGCCTGCGGAGAGCCCTGTTGCGGATGTGAGTGCCCCGGGCAACCGTCGTACGTCCGGACGCATCGCGCAGCTCCAAGGCAGCCTCGGGATCAATGTTAACCCGTTCCGTGCGGGCGGCCCACCGTGAGTTTCCACTCGAGTCGACTTTTTATTAACCAGCTCACAAGCTCTCTCCATGTCTCTCCAGCGGCGGGTTCCGCAAGCCGTCGAGTGGCCACCGAGTTGAAGGCGATGGCAGCGATGGCACGGAGCGGGCCATCATGACCACCGGCGATCAGTACGCACACATGCATGGAACCATGGGCATCCGAATGCCTGGAATGGGGGCCGCGGTCCCGATGCCCGGCTTAGCGAAAGCCGGTACGCGGATCCCAAGTATGACGTCCTCAGCGGAAACTGCAGACGAAGAAGAGGCCGCAGCGTCGGCGTCTCTCGAAGCTTCTCACGTACGTTGGGTCTTTTTTGTTTCGTTTTGTTGTTTTGCCTTCCAAAACTCTGGCTCACTTCATGATCATAGGCGACGATGTCAAGAGTGACAGGACCCAAGCGCCGTGGACCAACGCGTCCCCCACCTGGCGCGTTCCGAGTAAGCGGCATGGCTCAGACCATATCTTAGTATCCAATGCCCTGACGTGGATGCTTCTTTGGTTTGTAGCTGCCCGGGGCGGCTGTCCCAATCGCATCACCAGACATGCCGGCCGAGGTTGTCGCAACCGAATCACCTACCGTCACACCAGCGCCAACTGTTCCAGCAGCTACCTCTGAGCTGTTTGGAACTGCTGCACCAACTCCTGTCGTTCCGGCTGCTACCACTGGGCTCTTTGGAACTGCTGCGCCAACTCCGATTGTTCCTGTTGCTCCTTCTGGGCTATTTGGAACGGCTTCTCCTGCGACTGAGACGCCGAGCGCGCATGCTTTTGGAAGCACTGGCGCCCCTGAAGCCTATAGTGGGCCCCACGCGCTTCCACAAGCCTCTCCGGTCTTCGAAGTTGCTAAGCCGGCGGCCACACTTCTGCAACCAGCGCCTACGCCAGTACTCTTTTCTAGCGAGCCTAGCGTCGTTGCGTCTCTGAGCACTCTTAGGGTGTCAGACACGTCTACGCCTTCCACCGCAGCAACCCCGACATTCTCATCATCTTCACTATTCGGCGATACTGCTCCATCATTCAGAGCCCCAGTTCTCGCTGCGACTACCGTAGTACCGCCTGCAACGACCCCGGAACCTGTCGCCGCTCCATCAACAGTTGCGCCTCCCGTTCGCAAAGCGTCATTGTTCGGCTCTGCAAGCGTGATCGACGACGACGACTCGGATAGTGATTGGTCTGACAACGAAAGTACGAAGTCAAAACCGCAGGGCTCATTGTTCGGCGTTCCGTCTCCAGGACCAACACCCACAGTTTCCGCCCCACCCACAGCCACAATGGCACCGACTACAAGTTCGGTTGTACAAACCTCAGGTGGCCTATTTGGCGGGGCTGACGAGCACGACAGCCTCTTCGGTGGACCGCCGTCAGCTCCGGCTTCAGTTACTGCGTCAACCAGCACTATTACCCCAGCTTCTGCTCCTGCACCGAGCTACAGCGTCGCCCAAGCCCCGGCTCCTACGCCGATTAGCGATCCCACCCCAGTTGCGCAGTCAACGTCCAGCAGCAGCCTCTTCGGGCCACCTGCAGGTGCTGGAATTGGTGCTGGTGCTGGTGCTGGTGCTGCTACCGGTGCTGCTGCCGCTGTTGCTGCCCCTATCCGACCCCCGCAGCAATATAGCTCGCTCTTTGGCCCCGATGACGATGAGAACGATGAAAGTGACGATGAGGGTGGGCTTTTCGGCACCGGACTTCCAACATCTCGATAATCGCGCAGCGTTTGGTAGCGACACGAAATGGCTCCTTCCGTTTCCAGGAGTACGTGAACCCCCAACACAGTTTGACAACAATCGGATGACCTTTCGCTCGATATTGTGTGCCTCATCTGACGTCTACCACTGCTGGAACGGAGCTAGCTTTTCTGTGTTGATATAGAGCATGTCGTCTTGCTGTCGGTATCGGCCCCAGAAGTAAGCCTTCGCGCCCCCCACGGCACCGTTGAACCCGCGCGCCTCAATCAAACGCTGCACTGGGTGATACGCAGGCGAGTCCGTATGCAAAAACGTTTTGCGGTTCCGCGCCTTATTGTAGACGAGCATCGGAGAGACCCGACTCAACTTGCCGTTGGGCTCCATCGCCACCTGGATCTTGTAGATTTCCCCCAGTGCGCCGGAGGCGTCACCCTCTTCACTACCGGTCATGCGAATCACCGCCTGGTACGGCCACTGCTTGGTTTTTGATGCAGATTCATCCAGCTTCACAGGCAGCCACTTGTCGTCGGTGTCTGCTCCCGACGCGGCCTCGGAAGCCGCCGGTCGCTCCGACTTGGACTTCCCTCCAACAGTCATGAGCTGGACGGCGCCGCCTTTCGCCGACGTCCTGACCTTAGCCTTCAGGTCTGCGTCGCTGCTCTCCGCACTCGCAGCACCTGGTGCTGCGCCCGCTGCGTCCTCGTCCTCGTCGCCCTGGCCGTTGTTGGCGAGCCCGAGTTTCTGCATGTACTTCTTGACTCGCTTGAACGGCACGCGCGAGTACTTGTCGCCGTGGGTCTTGATCTGTTCGTGCACGCGCTTGTAACCAAAGTCCTCGTGCGCGAACTTGATCGCCTTGATCAGCGCGATGAGCTCCTCGGCCTCCACGGGCTCCGGCGCCGTCGCGTCCGCCATGGTCTTGTCGCTGTTGCCTCCGATTGCTCACTTCTGCGGGGTCAACCTCCCACTCGGCGGATTTAACTCGTATTTAAACGGATATCTCCAGCAATCAAGCTGAGATGTCTCGTATTTTACCAGGCGGATACAGTACGTGAAAACGTCACTGTGGCAAGATGCACTGAACTTTCCTTTGGGATGCCATCATGGGAGTGTCTCCTGGCCGACTGACGCCAGCGCACACGAGACGAAGCGCTGCAGGGATTTCTTAGCCACCCGTGCTGGTCGGTTCTGGGATCGGCTGGCCGCCCACGGTCTCTGTTCTGGAACTGGCTGGGGACGTTCGTGCGGACGAACTGGCGATCATCACGTCGCGTCGTGGTGGCCCATGGGACCATGTGACGCTGTACCTTGATTGGGCCCGACGACACGGTGCGACTCCGCGAGTAAACAACGGTGCGCTTCATGTCGCGAGCTCAACGCAAGCCACGGGGGTCCTTGCTCAGGTCTGAACTCCTATGCGCATTCGCAGGTCCGCAACCGGGTAGCCGGAGCAGCGTATCGTGCTGGAGAGGGCCGGCGGTGGGCGTTCGTTCCCCGAGCCCTCGCGGAAGGCGGCGGGAGGCCCTGCGAGAGTTGATACTGTTTTCTTCCTTTGTGTTGTCGCTAGAGAGCCTTCGTTGCATCGCCCTCAGTCGAGCGCAGGCCGCCGGACGCCACTCCCCGAGAGAGAAGGCGGATGCCCAAGCACAACTACGACGACGACGATGACGACCTGCTCATGGCGCTCCAGAGCATGGAGCCCTGCGGCAACTGCGGCGCCGACGGCGCCAAGATCCCCTGCATGAGCGGCTGCGGCTCGGTCTTCTACTGCTCGCGGGTGCGTCGCCCCCGGCGCCTCTCTTGGGACCTCGCATGCGAGACTGACGGCGCTCTCTGCAGGAATGCGGCATGCTCCACGCGTCGACCCACCGCCTGCGGTGCCGGAACCTGCGCTGCTCCAAGTTCAACGACTCGGAATGTACGTACCAAGGACACCCATGTGGCCGCGCCGAGAGCGTCGCGCTAACCGTGTCTGTCTCCAGCCGACTCGGGATCCGACTCGGAAGAAGAGTTCTCGGACGACTCGGACGAGTACGAGACCGACAGCGACGAGGAAGAGGAGTCGGAGGAAGAAGAGGAAGTCAAGCCCAAGAAAGGTTCGGGGAAGAAGGGCAAAGGCAAGGGCAAGGGCAAGCGCAAGATCTCGCGCGCCGAGAGCGGCGCCGCTGCTGCCGCGGGTGGCGCCATCGTGGTGGACTCGGAGGTCGAGCGCCGCATCGAGGAGAAAATCATGCGCCGGCTCAAGAAGCAGGAGGAGAGCCGCATCGCGCAGGCCATCGAGCAGCGCATGCGCGAGGAGAAGGCCACCTGGCGCGACGACGAGATGAACCGCATCATCATGGAGATGCGCGACCGCATGCAGAAGGAGTTTGGGAACGCGGATTTCCTGGCCCAGTTCGTCAAGAAGAACGGCCAAGCGCTCGAGTCGCAGAGCAGCTCGGACATGCTCATGAGCATCCAGGCCGCTGCTGCGGCCTCGTCCGACGCAAATCCGCAGGCGGAAGGCAAGGAATCGGCGGTCGTACCAGCGAGCGGATCCGACGACGCACGTAACCGCAGTGCATCGAAGGAATCGTCGTGGAACAATGCCTGTCGCGCGTTCGAGTCGCTGCGCGTGGTCGTGTGGAAGCACAGCTTCCTGCCAACGATGAAGTTCACCAAGCATCCAACGACCGGTATTTGGAACGCGATCAAGGAGGTTGACGGTGATGAGTCGTTCTCGCACATCACAGTTGGTGACGCGCTCGTGTCGGTCAACGGCCGAGGCGTTGACGAGACAGTGCAGACAGAGCAGGACTTGGACGACATTCTTGCAGGCTTCGCGTCGCCGCTGATTCTCAAATTCGAGGCGGCGGACCCTTACAACGGTAAGGTCCACGACTACACGGTTACGTGGTCGAACGGACCACTTGGCGTCACGCTTAAGGACGACTGCACGAACCAGAAGGTGCCGATCGTGAACCGTCTCACCAAAAAGACCGGCTCTGTCGCTGTCAAGCAGAACATTGCGATTGGCGACATCCTCGTGGCGATCAACAACATTGACACGATCCAGTTGGGCTGCTCGCTCTCCATGTCCATCCTCAAGAAGGTCCAACTACCGGCAAAGCTCAAATTCCGCGGTGTTGGTGGACCGACTGGCGGCTCAACGGGTGGTGATGACGACGAGGACGATGTGGCGCAGAAGTATGTTGGCGAAACCCAATCGTCGGTCACGTTGGCGCGTCCTCCAACCTATGTCGTGAACTGGGGTGAAGGTCCACTAGGATTGACGATCATTCCAGGTATGGAAGAAGATGACTTGCCTGTCATTAAGAAAGTCACTGGCACTGGCACGTCGGAGGGTATCGAGAGCGCACAAGTCGGTGATTTCCTCGAATCGATGAACGATATTTCTACCACGGGTATGGCATTCGAAGACGTCGTCTCGTACTTGAAGTCAGCGCCGAAGCCTGTGAGGTTATTGTTCCGAGCGGCTAACGGTGAAGAGGGAGGTGCTGCAATCCCGCCGCCACCGGCACCCGTTTTGGAGGTGACTCGTAGTGCTGCATCCCAAGCACCTCCTGCACGCGCATCCCCCGCGCCTTCGCCAGCGAAGACGTATTCAGCACCTCCTGCCCCAGCTCCTGCCCCTGCCCCTGTATCTGCTCCAGTTCGTGCTCCATCTCAGATTGTCCATGACGAAATTCGTGACAACTACAAGGTTGTGTGGGGCGACGGCCCGTTGGGTCTTACCATCGACGCGCGAGAAGATGCTCCGACCGGAGCATACATCAAGCGCATTGCTTCAGCTGGTGCTGCTTCTCGATTGTCTCAGGACTGCATTGGTGACTATTTGACACATATCAACGATATGGACGTCATGCGCGTGGCGTTCCAGGACATCGTTTCTCAGCTCAAGAACGCTCCGAGACCGGTGACACTCTTCTTCAAGCGACGACCGGACAGCTCAGAGGCGCGTGGCCTTGCCCAATCGTCCTCGTCGGTGCCTACGAGCTACTCAGCGGCTGCCGCACATCAAGAGCGAGGCCGAATGTCTGAGACACCGACCCGTGGTCGTAAACCGTCTGCCCATGAAGAGGCCGGTATTCATTACTACAACGTTGTATGGCAGGATGGGACTCCGCTAGGTCTGTCGCTGCGCGGAGGCGACAACACGAGTGACTACCCGTACATCACACGGGTCACAGGAAACGGTAGCGCTGCCCACCTACCCTCCTCTGTTGTCGGCGACCGACTCGTTTCAGTAGACGGAAGAAGCGTCCATGTTCGCGACAAGACGTTTGATGAGGTTATGGCGATGCTCAAAAACATGCCGAAGCCAATTACGCTGAAGTTCCAAGCAAGGACTGATGACCAGCCACGTGGTGGCTCGTCATCTTCCATGCATCCTCCGCCAATGGAGCACGATCAGGCACCACCACCTCGACACAACCCGCACCAGCTCCAACACCAACAGAGCTCCCACACGTGGCGGCAACCACACCACCCAGCTCCGCCGCAGCAACAATACGGCCATCCGCCGCCTCCAGCACCACACGGCGGCCACCCACAGATTCAGGCGTCCGCGTCGCTCCCAACGCCTGGATCAGTGTTTGGGTCCTCAGTCGTCCGTCAGAATAGCAACCTCAGCCGAAGTTTTGTGACGCCCGCTGGTGGTGCTCTGGACAACGCCGCAGGCAACGAGGACAAGTTTGCCAACATTCAGTCGCCGTTTCTTGTGCAGAACAAGCTGTCTACAGGGCGTCGACAGAAGATGCTCAAGGGTCTGAAAAAATAGGAGACAGCGCAGGATCCGCATCTCTTGGTCTGATTTAACGAAGGCGAATGGGTTCGGCGTCAGCCACTCGTAGCGTCATGTGTTTTAGCGAAGGGAACCATGTCGGCGATACGCATCGAGGCGCGCGTCCGTGAGTGGCTGTCCTCTACTGCTGTTTGAAAGTCATTATAAGACACCTGTGTTGCTCCGTAAAACAATAGAAAAGCGCTAAAAACCACTGCTTTATTCGGGTGCTGCACAATGCGGGAAGAATGTGTGCCAACGCGAGTCGACGAGGTTGGGCACAACACTACTCAGCAATTTCATCGTCAGGACATCAGGACACAGAGGTTGAAGGGTAAATCGCCCCAAGCGTACCCGTAACGTTTCCGGAGCTCGGCCTTCAACTCCTTTCCGAACTGGAAAGACGCAGGACACGATGAGATCTCAGCTGTGCATGGATGCGCTAAATCTCAGACAAACCTTTTCGAGAGCTGAGCACTGGGCGGCGTGTCGCCGCTGCTGTATGTCGTTCAGCTCTCTGAACCGTGCGAGCTCATCTCGTTGATCGTCAATCAGGTCCTGCAGCTCGCTCGTCTGGTGCGTGAGGTTCGCGATGCGAGTCTCTAGGACCTTCTACGCATGGTATGCACGTGAGAGGTGCCTGGGAAGGCCACTAGAAGACTTTTAAGACGTACGATCTCGTCGTGATGGTGCTGTTGCATCGCCTCGTATTGCTTGATCTTGGAAAGACATTCGTCTCGGTACCTGCCCATTCAACCAACACGGACCGCGTTGGTCTCCAATAGATCCATCCCGAGGGAGTTCACGTACGCAGCGTGCGTCGCTTTGCTCAGTTCGACCTCGCTCTTCTTGAGTTGGGATTCGTACGCCACGCAGATCCTCGATAGCTGCTCGACTCGCTGCAGGCCCACGCGCCGCAAGGCGCTCGACTCGACACTTTTACTGCCGTTGTCGTTCGACTCGATCTGAGTGCTTTGGGTTCGCATGCCACTGACGACAGCCTCAAGGTCTCGCACGACTCGCTCCTCCTTGGCCTGTGACGCGATTCTCTTGGCCTCCTCGGTGCCTGTTCCTCGCTGAAGCTCCTCTTCTTGAACGGTCAAGCAAGTCATAGCCTCCAGGACCTCCAGCATGTACTGTTGGGACTCAACAAACTTGCGCTTGTAGTTCTCGAGCTCTTGGAAAACCAACTCCTGGATGCTGCTTGTTCTTGCGCGGTCAGCTTCGAGCTCACGAACGTGCTGCAACTGGGATTCGAGGTGGCTGTTCACAGAAAGGAGCTGGTCAAGAACGTCGGATTTCTTCAGGAGGCGGAAGTACAGCTCGGAGGTGATCGGTGGAGTAAGCAATGACCGCGGAGACAGAGCTGACGACTTGGGTGATCCTAACCAGGAACTGCGTTCCGATGACATCGCGATGGCGCACGCAGGCGAGAAGCAGCGTGGTGACCCTCGCTTTGACAGGACGGATGGACTCCCTGACCGGGGCGAAACGCCAGCCGATGTTGACGATGTGAGAAGAGAGGAGGAGGATGCTGACCGCGTGGATGGCTGTGGTTTGTCTACGTGAGCCTTCACTGAACCACCACCACCACCACGTGGAGAAGGAGGCACCGTGGACGTGTCAACCGTGAGTGCGGGACGACCGCGCTTAACAACGTCCGAGACCGGCGCATTATGCTCTCCAGACGGCATTCTTGACCAGTGAGAAGCCTGTCTGCATGGCACGAATTTTGCATCAACTCGAAACTAAAAATATTGCCTAATGCGACGTTGACCTCGGTCTACTTGTTCTTGCTGGCCATGAACTCTTCCAGCATCTTGCGCTTCTTTGCCATGGAGGCTGCCACGTCGGCTTCATCACGAGGTCGACTGCTCTTGTCGCTAGGTTTGTGTTTCTTCGTCGGGGCAGCTTTACTAGCCGCCTTGGATCTCGTCGACTTGACTGCTTTGGTGTTTCGATAGCTTCCATCCGTCAAATCAGACTCGCTAATCTGTCCCGATGCACCCTGCGACTGAAGCCGCTTGATCTTGGCGACATAGTCGTCCATGCGGAACTTTCGCTTCAGTCCCGACTCGTTCATGTAGCGCACTTTGCCGAAAATGGGTTGCTCTTTCCAGCCTTGGTCGTGTTTCCTGTGTGCAACAGCGACTCGATCAGTTGAGAACGCCAACTGGCAGCAGCAACAGACTTACCCAAAAGACCACGCGACGCCCGTGTACGAGTTCGGATCAGGCGCGTCAAGCGCGAACTTGTTGTTCAGGTAGAGCGCGATGCGGAAGCCGAGTTCGGGTGTCTTGGTCCATTCGAGGATCTTCTTGCACCAGTACATTCGCATGTAGCCGTGCATGCGACCCGTGTGGACCATCTCGAGCTGCGCAGCGTTCCAGTAGACGTCGAAAGTCGCGCCCTTCTCGAGCTGGTCGACATCGTACAAGTGATCGCGCTTGTCCTTGGCGTGCAGCTGCAGCGTGATGGTCGCATACTCGGGTAAGCAGCCCATCGAGTCGTACTCGCTGTTGAAGACACACATGTTGATGGCGAGTTCACGACGCACGATCATCTCTTCCAGGAACGAGTCGCGGCCCTCTTTCGACGAAACCTTCGCTTTGTGCACCTGAAGAGCGACATCCACCGGACTGACGTGGCCGTGGCGAAGATAGAGACTGAGGTTGCTGCCTCCGTCGCCACTCGGTTCGTTGCGGTCGGTCGCGTAACGAGCGAGTTTCTCTTCGAGAAACGACTTGGTAGTTTCGGTGGCCGCATCTTCTCCGCCGACAAAGCAGCTCACACCAGGGACGCTGCGATCGACGTCCAGAAGCTTCAACACTTCATCAGGGTGCAGTACGTCGAGAGGAGTGAGTCCTTTGGTTGTGGGCAGCTGGCTGCCAACGGTGCGTCTCTCGGGCGTGACCTCCACGTGGTCAAGCGCGACCAGGTACTTTTTGAGCTGCCCCTGGACCTTGGGGCGGATCGTGCGCGCTGCGTACTCTTCCTTCTGGCTCACTTGCTCACACGGCACGACCACGTCGCCCTCGACCTGCACAATGCCCCACTCTCGGGAGTTGGCGTTGGCATCCTCGACGCACTGCGCCAGTGCATCCTTGAGGGGGCGCAGATACGGACGGTCGGTGATCACGAGGGCGGCGCCACGAGCGCAGAGGTCGAGGACATCACTGCGCGACGGGCACTCGGCCTTGTTGGCTCGATCCTCCGCCACGACGGGGTCTTCTTCGACCCAAAAGTCGAGGGGCTGCGTGCCCGCGGTCGACCTGTGGCTGTGGTGGAACACTTGGAAGTTCAAGCCGCGGGCCGCGAGCTTGGCGGCCACGCTCGCGAGTCCTTCAAGCGCGAACTTGGCGTGGCGCTCGGTCGCGACGCCAAACGCGTTCGGATCGCGCGGCGCGTAGGTCGGCGGCACGACCGACCGGTCCGACAGGAAGTAGACGACGTGGAGAGGAAGCGCGAGCGCGTTGGCGGCGGCCACCGCGTACTCGAGCGCATAGTTGTAGCGCGCGCGCACGGAGGTCTGCATCCAGTAGAGCAGATGCGTGTTGGCCGAGGGCGAGCCGGCGGCCGGCGCCAGGCCGTCGTAGAGCCACTGCACGCGCTCCGAGTGGAGGCCGTGGGGCAGCGAGCGCGCCGCCAGGTGAGTCTCCAGCACGCGGCGCATGGCGATGGCTCGGATGAGCTTCTCGGATCCGACGTCCCAGGTCGGCCAAAGAAACTCACCGAATTCGACCAGAAATGCGAAAAGACGGTGCAATGAATGAGCCGTTTTTGAGAATTATGACGACTCACAAAATGGAGATGTGCTTCTATCGAGGCTGGAGACGTCGCCGCCGCAGGAGCTTTGCGTTGCGATGGTCGACTGCTTCTAACTAGTGAACGGTTCGGTTCTCGTCGACTGGCCACGGGCCGTTCCTTGCGAGTCCTAGGTATTGATCTTCTGCATGGGGCTCCGGGAAACCTAACGAACCATGTCCTGCAGCTCGCGGCCAATCAGGTATCGCTCGTTGCGGATCGACTCGGCGAATGCTGCTGTCCAGTGAGATACATACGAGCCGCAGCGTACGGCGAAGTAGACGGTTCCGGTGCCAAGGGCGGAGATCGCGAACGCCGTCTCGGGCACAGCAGACGACGACGGCCACAAGAAGACCAAAGCCCCCGACTGGATCCAGCAGAGCAAGATAACTATGAGCAGCTTGCCTAAAACCGGGGCCATGACGGCCTGCATGAACACGTCAATGTCCAAACACCGGTCGCGGACATTGTCGTCGCGGAGACGAACAGCGTCGTTGTCGTGGACTTGGACGTTGAACATCAGCTGCTTGTAGCACTTGCGCATGGCCGCTAAGATGCCTTCAGGTTCCAGATGGTTTGCACCAGCTTCAGCATTGTTCTCCACGTGTGGGGCTTGGTTTCGAACTCCATGATCATCGACGATGTCATCATCATCCTCGAGATCGTCGTCAATGTCATCAATCAGATCCTCGTCGTGCGGCATGAAGTCATCGAAATTCTCGTCGAGCTCATCGTCCAAGACAACTTCATCACGGTTGCGCCGGCGTCGGCGGTTCCTTTTCACGCGAAAGCAGCAAACAATCCAAGTGAACAGATTGAAGACTAGGTAGCCCATCCAGAAGCTCTGCCAGGAAGGAAAACGTCAGAATTCGTGTGCATGCGTGTGCATGCTGAAAGAAAGAATACTCAACGCACCTCGAACCAGGTAGCTTTGGCTTCGGGAAAGCAAGCAGACAAGATATAGCCGACAAAGAAGGGTCCGACGAAGGCCCATCCCAATACACAGGTAACTGCGTTTTCCGGGGTCATGTTCTTCACACAGTAGCCACGGCGTAGGAGAGCAGGCTCCACGTGTTCCTCAGGCATCGTGACTACACTGAGAGCGTTCAGACCATTGGCGAGATACCAAGCGATCTGAACTCCAGCGCCAAGCGCAAGTGGATCGTGAGAAATATTCGTCAATCGCTCAAACGGAGCCATGCAGGCTCGCCCGAGGAAAAAAGTTCCGAAAACCAGCGCGCCCATCAACGATACCAACACGAGCCACGTAATAACGATCAATGTCGCCACGCGAGCATGTAACCACTTAGTTGGCGGACGGCGTCGTAGTAGCTCGTACTCGACCGGTTGGGGATCCTCTAACCCATCTTCGGGCCACGGCAGGTAGCGGTGGCCACCGAGACGTAATTCATCGGGCGGTAGCACATTCTGCGGGTGAAAATGCAGTGGCGGCGGAGCCAATACGTATTCATCGCCCATCGTCTCAGTCTTCGACTGCCACGTTACCTCAACCCGAGGCAACAGGTACTCTGTGAGACCCAGCTTAGAGCAAAAGTAGACGACGCCGAGGTGCTGCAGGTGACCAATTACATTCTTGGCGTGCTCAAGGATTCCCAGAACAACAAGGTGCACGACGAGCAGTTCGACTGGAACTTGGATCTCGGGACAGTAATGTTGGAAGCGTAACGTGAGTGGGAACAGTCCTGGGGCTGCAGTCTGGTACAGTCGAATTGGAACGTGGATCAACACGACAAGTAGCGCGGCATAGATGACCAACGAGAGCAGCATGCGACGAGCGTGCTTCATGCAGGTTTCACTCAACAGTGAGCGCAACAAGTCGGGATGTGCCTCTTGCGGACGAATGACCTTCGCAAGAATGTCCGGATGCATGACTTCGCGCAGCTGAAGGACCGACACCGTGATGAAGAGCATAAAAGTGATACCGAGCACCCAGTGGATGAGAAGTGCTCCGATCATGTTGGCCATGCAGAATGTGATCCGATCTTCAAGGGTGGCGTGAAACAGACGAAGCGTTGCAGCATCGATGCCCAATCCTAGGGCAATTGGAAGCGCCACCATCTTCAGAAGCAACAGAGTAGATACTTTGACGATGGCCGTCAGACATCGAAGGGCCCACATGAGCCCACCCATCAATGGTCGATGGATGAAGGGAGACGCAGTAGTGACCATCCACCGCCACAGCACAATGGTGAAGCAAATTGACAGGTATCCCACGAAGCATGTGCACAGGTCGACGAGTTGGAGGCAATCTCCGTTCTGCTTGGCTTCAGCAATAGCTTTCGCTAGCGTGCGAACGAAAAACTGCCCAACAGAGAGATCTTCCACGGGGATTGAATCGGTGCCTGTTGCTGACATCGCAAGCGCAGGAGACAGCGCCGTGTAGATCTTCATGCTAGCCGACAAAATCGTGCTGCCAAGGGTGTACGGGATGAACGCAAACAATCCGAGATACGCACCGTTGAACGCGAGCAGCCACGACACGTTGCGGAAGAGGACGACGATGTCTCCGCGCAGACCCAGCAGTTCGTCCATCGCGATGTTGATCTCCATGTGCTCGAAGTCGTCGTCCCAAACATCTCGGTTGTTCCCAGGTGGCGGGTTCGGCCGGTTGTTGCGTGCGGGAGGCGCAGGCAGGACAGGAGCGTTGCGTGGAGCAAGCGGCGGCTCAGGAATGCGCGCCGGAGCGTTGTTGTCGATGTTGATTTCACGAGGTGCACGAAGCACGCGTCGCTGTCGTAGCTCCTGATCCGGTCGTCTTTCTTCTATCATGACGTCGTCTTCAGCAGCACGAGCCTCGCCGTGGCCAGGCAGGCCCAGATCTTCGCGAGGATGGCGATCGAATACACCGGGGAACGGCATACGCGCGTTCTCGGGTGGATTGGCCGGCCGCTCGTCATCGGACGAGTCGTCGTCGTCTCCAAAGAGAGGGGGGCGGTCGTCCACGGGTTCGGGAAGGGCGGGGGCGGCATGCTGCGCCGCTGGCGCGTTGGCGTTTGCGGGAGCTTGGTGGTGGTTGTTGCGCACGGGGCCGAGCACGGGCTCGTCCACGGGCTCGTCGAGGTGGTCGAGGTGGAAGCGCAGAAAGTCGGCAAAGGACATGAGCGCGAGGAAGGAGAAGATGATGACGACGATGAGGATGATGCCCGAGTAGATGTCGGCGACGACGTGCGCGGCGTCGAAGCGCTCGGAGAAGTTGACGTTGACCATGGCGGACGCGCGCAGCAGCCACATGCGGTAGAGCCAGCTCGTGCACCAGGGCGCGACGCCGAGCCAGAGCACGACGACGAGCGCCGCGCGCACGACGAACGGGAGCCACTTGAACGCGGCCATGGAGGCCACGGTGGCCGCGAGCTCGCTCCAGGGCAGCACGTCGGGCGCGTTGGCGTCGTAGAGCGGCTTGAACTCGAAGCGGTAGCCGCAGAGCTCGCAGAAGCTCTTGCCCGAGTGCTCGAGCCACTGCTCGAGGCAGTCCGAGTGCGTGAAGCGGATGCTGCCGGAGCACTTGCAGGGCGCGAAGAGGCGGCGGTCGGGCTCCTGTCAACACCACAGCACGCGTCAGTCAGGTCTCCTCCAGCGGAGCTGCTCAGCAGCCACGCACGGCCTCGCCACGGCAGACGCGGCACTCGCTTTCGTCGTCCGAGTCGCCGTCGGCAGGCGCGGGGCCGTCGGCCCAGTCGGCGTCGGGGAAGGCCATGAGGGGAAGCTGTCGTTAGTCGCGTCTAAAGCCCGGCGTCGGATCGAGTGCGTGGCTGGTTTCGGCGCGGTCTATCTTTCCGTTAAGACCGCCAACGGCCTCGCGCCAAGTTTGTTGACCCACGCGGCTTCTTTCTGCGGACGTGTGCCAGAGGAAGCGAGAGAGAGAGCGACAGGTCACTCGCACACACTCCCAAAACCCTCTGTTGAAGCATAAATACCTCTATTGATAGGTGGATTCCCTCCTCTATGTCATACCCTCCTGTGCTTGCAGATGAACAGGTTTTTCGGTTGACAGGATGATGATGCGTCTGACGCCTCGTGCTGAAGCTCATCGCCAGTGCGCCATGGCCGTAATGCCAATCTCGTTATCCATTTTCAAAAACACACACCACGGATATACGACATCTTCGCGAAGCTTCTAATCCCCTCCCCGGACGGGTCGGCACTTGTGCGAGACGGCCGAGTGAGATCACTTCTTGGCCTTCTTCTTGCTCTTGCCGCTATCTTCGTCCTCGTCACTGGATGCGCCGTCCCGAGGCACGTCCGCCCATCCGCCCGGAGGCAGGTTCTCCGGCTTCATGGCGTGGCGCTTAATATACTTGTTGATAGAAAACATCGTCACTGTGTCGCGTTGGAACGCTCGCTTCATGGTCTCATCCAGAATGATCGTGCGCTTGTCCTTCGGGTCTTGCAGGTTGTGTGCTCGGATGTACTCCCAAATCTGCTTCACAATCTGAGGTCGCGGCAGCCGGTCCGATCCTACCACGACTGCGAGCTCAGGTGATAATGCAAGCTCTGCATTGAACGGGTTCTTCTTGGGCTTCTTCTCACCATCGTCATCGTCGGCAGTCTTCTTCTTCTTCTTCGCGGCCGCGGCCTTCTTCTTTGTTGCCTTCTCGCCGTCGTCTTCATCACTGGACACGCCATCTCGATGGATATCGTCCCACCCACCCGGCGGGAGCTCCTCGGGTTTGCGCACATGGCGCTTGACGAACTTGTTTACAGAGAACATTGTCACAGAGTCGCGCTGGAACACGTTTTTCAATCGCTCGTCGAGGTTGATCACTCGCTTGTTGTCGGGGTCCTGCAGCTCGTGCTCTCGAATATACTCCCACAAAGCTTTGACGATTTGCGGGCGCGCCATCATGTCAGCGCCGACGACGCTGGCGAGTTCAGGCGAGAGTGACAACTTCATGTTGAACGCGCTCGAGCCTCCGTTTGAGCTTTCTCCATCGGCGCCGCGCTTGCGCTTAGGCGCTGCCTTCTTCTTCGGCGCGGCAGCGGTCTTGGTCTTGGGCTTCTTGGCCTTACTGGGCGCGGCGCGGACGGTCTCCTCTTCGTCGTCCTCCTCCTCGTCATCGTCATCCGCGCCGCCGTCGCTCTGCTCCTCCTCCTCCTCCTCCGCCTGCTGCTGCTCCTCGATTATCCGGAGGATGCATTCGTTGATCTTGTCCTTGACGTGAGACAGGTCCATGCCGAACTGCGTCTCGAGCTGCTTGCGGATCATGCGCCGCGAGAGCTGCTCGAGGTCGGCGCCGTGGAGGATCCCGCGGATCGCGCCGTTGAGCTGGTCCTCGTCCACATGCGGCGCGGCGCCGAACTGCTCGGCCGGCAGGTTGAACTCAAGGTTGAGCCCGTGGTCGCTGTCGTTCATCGCGCGTCAGTACAACCCTTCGAGGCCGACACGGCGGGGAATCGCCTTCTCGTGTTGCGGACTAGGGAAGGCACACAACTCCACGCCGTTGGTCAACCAGTTCAAAACCTCAGGTGAGTATAAAACCTCAGCGGGGATTGGGTCAGAGAAATCCGGCAGCTTCAACTGAATCGAATCAGATTATTTAGGCGGTCGCACACTTGTTGACCAGCTACCTACCACAGCAACGCTACGCAACTTGCAGAGTCACACATGACTCACACGCCGCCGCCAGCGGAGCCGATTCGACTCCAGTCGCTCGCGGTGCTCGATACGGACGGACGCTCACCCAGAATCGCAGAAGGAACGGCTGAGTACGTGGAGCCGTTCGAGAATCGACGAAGCGTGCGCCTTGAGTCGCAGTCGTCCTCGTCGTCCATAGAGTCGCTGAAACCCTCCTGGTCGGACTCCGTCGGCGACAGACAGCTGCTATTGGCGCGCATTGATGCAGCACTCGGTATGCACGCGGCCTCTAGCCAGTCAATCGATGCGGTATCGTCATCTCCGAACGATAGTTGTGGCGAGGAACTACGTCGCATTTGGGCATCGACCGGGTGATCAACCATGAGTCCGTTTGGCATGTACGCTGTACTCCCGTTGCGAACGCTATGGATATCTTGAGACCGGTCGCTCGGGTCGGACCGTGTGGAGCGTTCTTCAGCGCTCGAGATGTTCATCAGTTCGGCAGTGCTTGCGGCTCGGCTACTGACGTGCGGCTCAGACTGGTTCCGCCCTGGAACTCGCCCCATGAATGTATCAACACTGGCATGCATTGAGGACAGACTAGGCGACGCTTCATACCAGT
Organism: Pythium scleroteichum; assembly: GCA_023335855.1. Classification (NCBI taxonomy): domain Eukaryota; phylum Oomycota; class Peronosporomycetes; order Pythiales; family Pythiaceae; genus Pythium; species Pythium scleroteichum. Next base: position 83,442 of record JAADVR010000002.1, on the reverse strand, counting down.
CGTGCTCCATGTCGCTACTGGTGTTCTTGTTACGCGAGCGAGGAGGTTCATCACCATGCTCACTTCTCGTCTTGTATCGGCGCGTATCTCGCCACAAAAGCATCGTGACTCCAGTCGCGATACCAGCAATACCGCCCACGAATGCCATGATCAGCCACGCCTTGTTTGCCTGCCTCGGGGCGACTTTTAGTGCTTGTGGCGTTTGCGGAGAGGGCGAACTAGACGCAGGATCAATTTCACGGTCCGAAGGTGACAGCGTAGTCAAGCTTGGCGTGGTATCATTCGAAGGAGGGCTGGTGGAAATAGAGGGCGATGGTGAGCCGGTCTTCATCACGGGCAATGGAGAGGAAGTCAAAGCTGGGGTGTTCGTTGACGGTGCTGGAGTATGCACGGGCGGAGTGGCAGTCTGTGTGATGTTTACTGACTGCGTTGGTTGGTAGGATGGCCTCACTGTGGCAGGATATGACGTGCTCTCGGATTCGGTCGTTGTTGGAGCAGGCGAGCGAGTTTGCGGTCCCCCGATCACCTCAGCCTCGGGTTCTTCGAGTGTCTCGGTGGGGTGAACTGTTCCAGCAGTAAACGGCGCGTCTACCGGGCTTGCTTCAGAGGCGGCCGTGTCTACAGCAATGGTATCCATCATGATCAAAGTAGAATGGGGTGCTAAGCGCGCGCTGGCATACCGTTGATGGCTGTCAGGACAACGTCGAGGTCAGACGGAGCTGTTCGCGACGGTCGAGGTCGCACACTGGTCGTCGGAGTCCTCGTCACTAAGCCCCGCACGGTTGCAGTGAGCAACGCGAGGCTGTACTCGCATCAGGAAGGTGGGCATACCTGACTGGGCGCGCGCTGAGGATAAGAGCAATACGCCGGCAACAACGGCCTTTGCTATTGCAGACGATCGCGCCCGCCCCGGCGGCTTTCGACGCTGCATGTCTACTCGATCGTAGTGTGTCGATGGACTGGATGGAGCAAGATTCGTTGTGGCCATTCGACGTGGACGACGCGTCGCCGAGAGATACGACCATCACAAGGGCGGTTAGACCTCGTCCGACTTCTTTCGCGCCCGCGTCAGACACGGCGTCCTCCTCTACGCCATAGAAGACCCGGATGTTGGCGAGTTAACTCAGTTTAGACTGAGTTTCCATCCATTCGGAGAGGCGACCCAGCACCGGTGGCCGGTGGCCGTGACCGCGTCATCCGCGGTCGGACCGTCTCCTCTCGCGTTACTCGCGCGCGCCTGACATAGCGATCGTGGCATCGCGAGGGGCTTCGACGTCTCGAAAAGGTAGCCTCTTGCTGGTCGAGTAACGCATGTTGAAGCTGACAACCATCCAACCCACCGTGTTTTGGCTCGCGATGGCACGACAGCCGGACGACCTTTCAGGATCCAAATCCGGAACTTTGGTTAGGCCAAGTTTAGACCTGCCAATAACGGAAGAAGACCGGGCATGTCACTGCGTTGCGATTGCCGTGCGTGTGCTCGAAGCAGGACGTCACCTCGTCCCCGCGCTGGATCAGCGCCGCCGCTCTCGCGACTGGCGTTCGATGTCCTGGACGGCGACGTGCGTCTAGTGGGGACCCCGTGACGATGCTCGAGGCGTGCGACCCGTCGGGCTTGCTCGCCCACGACGAGGTGGTCGTGCTACAGCTGCTGGAGGAGATCCACCACCTTATCCGCCCGAGCACGAGCGGCGCGCTGCCCTCGGCGCTGCGCCTGCAGGCCGCCGCCAAGCTCTACCTCGACACGCGCGACACGTTCGAGACCATCGAGCGCAACGTCGAGGGCGCGCAGCACGACCGACCAAAGTTCCTACGCAAGCTCAGCAAGCGGCGCGGGCTGGCGGCGACGCCGCGGGACTCGATGGTGCTGTCGCCGGCGCCGCATGACGACAGCCTCAGCCGCAACTGCAGCGTCTCGTCGGCACGAGCGCAGGTCGAGGCGGCGTGCGCGGCCGGCTCACTAACCGCGCGGTCGAAGCCGGCGTCTCGACGAGCGAGCATCTCGGAGACCGGCGTGGACACCGACCAGCTCAGCGATGCGATTATCGACCGCATCCAGGACATGTTCCGCCACTTGGGCGAGAAGCTGAGCCGCCCCATCCTAGACGAATTGCGGCACCGTAACCTCGCGATTCAGGCAGCTCTTCACTACGTGCGCTTCCTGCCGCCGGACTCGCAGTGGACGGCATACATGGAGAAGCGGGAGGAAGAAGTGCGGCTCGCGTACAACCCACAGAAGCTCTCCAACGAGACCCTGCTCCAGCAGCTCAAGCGAAACGCCGAGTTCGTCAAGGAGCAGATCCGGAAAGACGTCAACACGGTGTGCTTGTTCGCACCAGACGGCACGCTGTCGACCATATTTGGCGACGACATCAAAAGCGACAATGTCGCCGTCGCTGAGAAGTTTGAGGCTTTGATCCGTGACGTGTATGCCAGATATCTGCTGTCGATCATTGACACGAAGATGGAGCAACTGCTCCGTGTTTCAGACCAGTGGCAGCAGGACATGGCCATTATGGGGTCGTCGCCAACGACAGTGGACGCGCCGCACGCTCAGCTGTACGTGCGATCGAGAAAATTTCGGTCCAAAATTCCAATTTTTCCCCATGCGATCACTGCGATCGACGAACGAGCAAGCGTGGCCATGCTGCCTCCAGCGCCACCCGGCCATCCAGCTCGAGTGCTCGTGGCGGACCTCAATCACCTGGGGGTTTGGTGGCAGAAATCCATCCTCGCCGCGACAGAAAGAGATGTCACGACCACCCACACAGACGAAACGCGAAACATCTCCGGCGTCCACGCGTCTCTCGACGGGCAGATCTACGTGCCGCTCATGTTCGACAGCAGCCACGATTTCGTGCGAAGGTACGCAAAAAACGGAGGGCTTGCCAGGTTCCAGGGCCATCGATTGTTGGTGAACAATGGGAAAGACTCACTGTGGGTGGAAGTGACTGTCCTCGAAGCCGAGGACAAGAGGTGCAAGCTGCAGCTCAAGAAAGGCGTCGAAAAATCGCCCGAGGTTGCATCGTGGCAGCAGCTCCTTGCGACGAACGATTGGGTCCAGATCAAAGATCTTAAGCTGTGCATTGTCCCGCTGAACCCAAGCTTCCGGATACACATGGGTCTCAAGTTTCGGACTATGGTTGACGTATTCCAGGCGTTGGTGACTGAGATTAGCTCGATTTTCCCGAATGAAGATCTCGAACAACGCGTCGGAAAGGCCCTTTGGCAGGCTGTAGAGGCCTCCCTTAGTAGAGGGGAACACATCTATGCTCGATACTTCCGATCGGTGCTTAACCAAGAGCTACAGCCACGGAGGCCAACAACGACAACGCATGGCACGGAGCGGTCGCCTTCGATCATGATGGGCTCTGCGTCAGTACGAAATCTTGTGGCTGCCTTAGAGCACTCAGCGATCGCAAATAACGGCGACTCCGTCAGCGGTCCCTCCTCTGGTCCAAACCAGCCACCTCAGCGGAGGCTTTCCCTGAGTCAGGGAAGTCATTCACATCTAGCAGGACGGGCCGTAGATGCTGCGTTTTTCGATGAGAAAGGTGCCTACCATCATCAACTGATACTTCCGGACGTGGGACTACGCCTAAACACCATCGGCTCAAATGTGTCCCCATTCGAGAAGCTGTCACATCACCTACTCGAAGAGAACGAAATGATTGGGGCATGTATCCAGAACAACAACATCGCACTTGGGCGAGCGTTCGCTCAAGTTCTCCAAGAGAAGTTCACGAGACTAACAAAGCAGATCCAGACAAAGCTCGACCACGACGAAAGCAGCGCCCTGGAAGAAGTCGTCATAGAGTACGCGAACGCTAGTCGCTTCTTATACACATGGCACATCGTGCGCCACGAAATCGACACCATCGGAAGACAACGTCGGAACAAGCGTGACAGTATCAACAATATTCACGCCGAGTGGGTTGACCGCAGCTTCCACCGCATGGAGGCGCTGGTATGCACAATGCTACAGCTGCAGCTACAGTACGTACACCGCGACTTCTTTCACGAGTTCTCGAGCCAGGCACTCTTAGGTATTTGCGAGCAAGAATGGACAGCCAGCAAACAGTGGTTTTCCAATTCGCGCTGTACTCACTCGATCCAGTTTGCGATCTTCCGAGTCCACACCCTGTTGGACACAGTGGTCTTACGTCAGCTTATGCAGTATGAACGGACTCTATGCGTACATGAGAAGGTGCATGAGATGGCGTCGTGGCTCGTTGTCGACATGGTCGCGTGCTTAGCCACTCTATACGAGTCACTGGTCGTATCTCGAGCTCGATATATCCAGTGGAAGATCGACGTGCTGTACTTGGTAGTTGGCGTCAACACCATTCTTCGCCTCCTCGACAAAACGCTGGCACCAAAGGCTGCGCATGCGCAACAGAATGGTCGAAGTCGCAAGAAGCGTGAGTAGCTAGTGTGGCAACTGTACGCTGGCTGACTAACGCATTGTGTTCTTCGTAGCGTCGACGGAAATTCGTGAGATTTGCTTACGTTTGCTCGCCTGTCTTGCCGTCCGCGTTGGTCCTGCCAACGTAGTAGCAGACGAGGTGCTTGCGAAGGCAGAGATGCAACCCATGGCCGGGTACGCGGTTGACGCCATCACAGAGTTCGAGGTCCATATCACTGCAATCCGAACGGGGCTGGGAGTTCATCGACAGGCATCCAGTACACTATTGCTCGATGAGGATGACAATTCAATGTGGGTGGCGCACAGCGCTCTTGGAGAGCTTGATCTCAAGCACCTCGCAGATGTCGAACTAAACGTGAGGGATTATCATTGACTCTTGTAACACCTCCACCACGACTCTAACACGGCTACTTGATGTACAGTGGGCGTCCCTCATCTCGAGTTCGAACCTTGGTGTCGAAGAACTACTAGACAGTTTACGGCATCGGCATGAACTCGGACATTGGGAGCACCCGCCACTCACCGACGAGCAACTCAGGAATCGCGACGAGCTTCAACAGGTTCGAAAGGTGTCTCTTGAATTCTGGAAAACATGGAACTGAACTGCGTGCGATCTTTAGTGTGTTCGTCGAATGGAGGCTCGGCTAACAGAACTTCGAGCATCTGAGACTCCGTCCAATGATCACCCTGTGAGTGCACGGATACCAACTCCAGATTTGAGCGACACGAACATGGCTCTACATCGCCCTCCGTCACGACAGGGTCAACTAGTCACCCCAGACTCCGAGTCCCAGCTGCTTCCAAACAATCCTTCTCGTGAGTCAAGTGACGTCGTACTCCCTTCTCCAGAGAAGAGTGCACATATCGGACCAACAATCACCGTTGAAGGCACTATCGGCATCACAAAATCGGAGAGCCAAAGAGTACTGCAATAGACATTTAGCGTACCCAGCCGAGATGCAGCCAAGTCCAGGGCGCATCACGGGCCAGTATAAATAGGTGGACATCCGATGCTCTTCACTTCAGCACCACAATCATAGCTCGCTCGAATTATCTCTGACCAGACCAGAATGGGCAGATCGTACCCGAATTTCTTGACATGGGTGCTTCAACACAAACTGGGGAGCTGTCGCACCGTTGGCAAGACAACCTCTGACTGGATCACAACCGAGTCTTCGCTCTTGGGAGGTGGAGCCTCGATGGCCACTCTGTTGTATCTCCTCCTCGTGATCGGCGGTGTGCGTGTGGATGCTCAGTGGACTCGCCTTTCCGAATACATCCCTAGCAATTCGAACTCAGCAGCTGGCCAGGCCCAGCCACTGAATCGCGCTGCCCATTCTCTCGCAGTCTTCAAGGACACGCTCTATGTGTTCGGGGGCATCGGAGACACGAATGACGAAGATGATCACGAGTACGACGACACATGGAAGTACGAGATCCTCAACGATCGCTGGATCAACATCATCGGAGACCGAGAAGGTAGCCCCACAGGGAGCCCACGTACGTCACCACAGCACCGCTTTCACCACTCGACAGCTCTCCACTTGAACGCCACGGTCAGCGAGATGATTGTTTTCGGCGGGCTTTCAGTCACGCAAAAAGCCTCTACCAAAGGTCCCACGAGTATCGAAACAGTCGTCACGCAGTTCAATGATGTCTGGCGGCTATCGCTGCTCCCGGAAGGACTTGAGACCTGGCACGCCGACGCGCCTGTGATATTGGCGCAGAACTCGACAGGAAGCAGCAACTCTGGCTCGGTAGTGTCGACTGGATCTACGTCGACGGTAGTGCCACCGGCACGCTCAGAGGCTGGAGCTGTGGTCCACGACGGCCAGCTTTTCATCTTCGGAGGTATCGCATACGATGATGCCGTCGACTCGACACCAGTAAACTTTGGTGATCTTTGGCGATACGACCTCAGCAACCGTTCGTGGACGCAGGTGCTACCAACTGACGGGGTGGCTCCTCCTGCTCGCTTCTCGCACAGTTTTTCGAAGTTTACAACGGACCAGGGCGAGACGAACCTCGTCGTGTTCAGCGGGCGCCACTTGGATCCACCTTCATGGTCACTACTGGGAGACACATGGATCTTCTCACTCACTACGCAGCGATGGAGGCTTGTCCAAACCACGCCGCAGCTGCAACGAGCGTATACCTCCGTGGTCTCCACAGGTGGGGCGACGCCAAAGCTATGGTTCTTTGGTGGCTACTTCCGACCGAAAGCAGGCACGAGCGGGTATGTATATGACGATGTCGTGGGCGGTGTCTTCAACATGGCAGATTCCGACAACACCAGAGTTCAGTTCTACCATGCCGTACTGAACCAAGACGACGCCATTCCTCCGCTCCGATACAACCATCGGGCTGTTCTCTGGCGAGACACCATGATCATCCACGGAGGCAGCTACCAGTCGCAGCGAGGCGACCTGTGGAAATTCAACCTCACCAGCGCTGTCATGAGGCAGGACCCAGCTGCCGCAATGCCAGTCAACATGGAGACGCTTGTGTATGTGCTGGCTGGCTTTGTCTTCTCGATCATCGTGGTCTTGATCGTGCTCATCATCCGCTGGCGTCGGATCGACCGACGCAATGTAAGTGTCCATCCGCCGAGTGGACGCGACACCGGACTAAAGTTGTACGTATAGATGGAGCTCGCTCGCATGCGTGGAGTGGCAGCCGTGCGTGGCGTCACTCGTGAACGACTCGATCAGATAGAAATTGTCAAGTATAAAAAGCCAGCGCAAGCAGAACCAACACTCCCTGCGACAGGCTCGGGGGATGACGGCGTCGATCGGAATAACGAAGACATCTGCCCCATTTGCTTGGTGAGCTGGCTATATTACCTATCGTATCGCGCAGGCTCGATAGCTCATTGCTCGCGCGTCCAGATCGGATTTGAAGAAGACGAGGAGATCCGAAACTTGCCATGCAAGCACATCTTCCACGTTGCTTGCATCGACGAATGGCTCGGCAGAAACACTGTACGCAGGATGCATCACTGTTTCAACCTTTCCGTCGCCTGATTCGTCGTGGTGTATGACACAGACATGCCCGATGTGCAAGAACAACCTCGACCTGGACATCGTCGACGTCAAGATCCTCGGCGACTCAGCCGGCCCCCGCAACCCTCGGCAATCCTCTACCAATGCAGCACAGCCATCGCCGGATCGACCTTCATCCCAGCCCGCCGCAGAACCTCGCGGCGGGTCCATCGTCACGCCTGTGCTGACGGAGAACCAATAATCATAACAGACTCACCGAAATGGTAATTCTCCACCTCTATTCGCTGACGAGATAATCACGATCAAAAATTGCTTTATCGTCGCCGCTGGCTGCCTTGCTTTTGCTGGGCGAGCAGCTCCCTCGTCACTTTGTACAGCCTTTTAAGCTCTTCCGGCGTCGCGGGGCCGCCAGCGCTACAATCACACACAGACGTTAGCCAATGAAGTACCATCCACCAGCACTCGCCGACTCACATCCACCGCACGCGGCCCTTGCTGTCGATCAAATTCACATATCCGACGTAGCTGTTGTAGAGGTCGAGCGCAGTGCGGAAGTCGTCGCATCGTCCGAAGTGCGCATAGGTCGAGCTATGCAGGCTCGCGGGCGTCTTCTCCTTGAGTCCGGCCATGATGGATCCCTGCACGAGCTTCATGTACCAGTCCTCGATGATGTTGAGCGTCACGACACGCACGTTTTTCGTGCTCGCGAACTCCTTGATGAACGGGTCGCGCCACGCCGGCAGCATCTCGAGCCCGAAATTCTTGAACGAGGTCACAACAAGCGTGGCCTCGTTCTTCGCAACTAGCTGCGCCATGTCTGCCGAGTTGCCGTCCAATGACGTGGCCTGGAGCGACAGCACCTTGCGCGCCTTGTCGACTGGTATGAGCTCGGTGGCACCGACGTGGACTTTGCCTTCCGTGTCGTTGAGCTGCTTGAACTCGCCGATCATGTTGGGTCGGTACTTCTTCTCCACTTTCTTCTCTGCCTCTTCGACCAAGATGTCCATAGCCTCCATCATGTCGCGGAGATTCTTGATCGGCTTGGACAGGACACTCGACGCATCCTTGGCGGGCTTGTCGTCGGGCTTCTTGTCGCTGCCGTTCTCGCCGCCGGGGGCCGCCGATTGCGCGGCGCTCACGAGAGCACGTGCGGAGGCGACGCGACTGCCGAGGGGCAGCGACGAGGCCCGCACGCAGCGCACCACCGCGCGCAGAGACGTCGTCATCACCTAGGCCTTTCGCTCCACTTGCTCAAGCAGCGATGAGCCGTTCAATCAGCCCTGGCTCCAGTTGCGTGGATGTTGCTGCAAGTCCAAAACTCAAGTTGCCCATACGATCGTGCAACATACAACTGTTGAAGCTGAAAATAAGAACCGTCACATGGGTGGCTTATTTTGGCCGGCCCCGCCATGCGAGATGCTCGCCGTGGTGGGACTGCAGCGATGGAGACCCACTAGAAGGGGCCGCCGACAACAGTCCCGCGGATGCCACGGCGCTGAGCGCGAGAGGAGATCCCGCATGTCGATCTTTGGCGGGCCGGGGCGCTTCCCGGACGACCCGGTGCGGTCGCCTGGGCCAGTCTACGGCCGCGTCGAGATCAAGCCCAAGGGCAACACGGTCGTCATGAAGCGCGACTTCCACCCTGCGGACGAGTCGCGCAAGTGGGGGAAGCGGGAAAGCTGGATCGGAGGCACAGTCTTAGCGTCTCGGTTGCGACAGCGAGAGGTCGGCTGACTCGTTGATTTCTCAGGCACCAAGTCGCCCCACATCCCAGTGGTCGCGAAGGGTGAGGCGCTCGCTGGAATGACGATCCCGATTGCTCATGACTGACTCGTGTCTGTGCAGCTGAGAGCCACCTTGCACCAGGCCAGTACGACACCAACGTCGAGGCCACCAAGACCCAGGCCCCGAAGATCTCATTTCCTAAATCCACACGATTCCTCTCCCAGAAAGGTACGAGCACACCAATTGCATTCAGTTCTCTTGCTCTAGTAGTTCACGCGTCATTCGGAAGTGAAAGTCACCGATCGAGGCCATGAGCGAGAACTCATGGCAGCCGAGAGTCCCGGACCAAAATACAACGTCGGCTCGCTCGCAGCGAACGGCGGGAAGGCCGTCGCACCTGGGTACTCATTCGCTCCACCGTCTCCAGAGACGAAAACACGGCTGCCGAGCTTCGACAGCCCTCGAAGAGGCCACCGCGAGTCGTGGCTATCCGTAATCAATCGAAACGGCGTGCTGGTCATGCCGAGCTCACACGCGTCGACTCCACGCACGGAGATCGCGACACCAACAGCCGATGATGGAAGCACGTTTGGTGCGAAGTCGAATAGCACAGCAGCTGCATTTGGTAACGAGCATCGCTTCGGGTTCCGGCAGGAAAAAGCCAAGACCATCAGCGCGGGAATCGGAGGCGGACGCCGCGTTCAGTTCGTGTCGGCCAAACACACACGGGAAAACATGGGCGAGTTCTCACCTGGACCAATATATGCGCCGTACAACCCAGACTGTCCTGGAGGCAGACTCGCACCGTCACCCCGCGGGGCGCGAAGAGAGCCCCCGCCGGGCAGCCCCAAGGACGGCGTGCGGAACCCACACGCCAACCTCAGCAGTCGCAGTAGTTGGCTCGCAGGAAACGTGCGCAAGATGGACGGCATTGAAACAGTGCTGATGCGGACTGGCGACGTGCCTCCGGGTCCCGGATCCTATGGAGATCCGAGCTCGTCGTTCGCGAAACCCTCGCACAATGTCAAGGCCCGAGGCACCGTGGTGCGTTCTTTACACCGTGCTGTTCTAGTTAGAGCTCAGCCTCACCCCGCTGGATATCTCACAGGTCAAACCGACGCGCCCATCGCCGAGACCACCACCGTCTCCATCTCAACACGACGGCGTGTCTCGGAGAAAGGCCACCCGCGAGGCCTCGCTCCGAATGCCCGAGCCGACGTCAGCGCCGTAGCCTCGGTCTTAGTGGGGCCAATGGATGGCTACTCGATCGTTCCTTTCGCGCCACCAGAAAGAGAGGCAGACAAAGAGGATCGCCTGCATACTCAGAGCATCTTCCTCAGAATGAGCTCGGAACTGGCGACTGGCCCACGGAAGGAGATCTGTTCCGCGAGCAAGTGAACCCATCTGGAGCCCAAGCCGATCTTATTGGATTCCACAGGTCTAGATGTCCCACTGTATCTGTTGGCCGTCCTCTTCCCCTACACCTGTTGTCTGGTTGTCGTCCACTAAACCGGCTGGAATTTGTGGCCGGAACAAAGACTCAAGAAGATTTGGCACTGACCAAACTCACGCTTCCGGACACCAAACCTGCTGGTTTAACTGCCCACACGGTGTGAGATCGCTCGTAGCGTCGTGGTCCCCCCCACGGGGTGGTACACAGCGCGCGCCTCGACGGCATTGGGATAAGGAAGGGTCCATTCGTTGTTCTTGTTCTTGTCCCAAACGCTTTTGGTCAGAGAGAGAGAGAGCAATTCGTCCAGTGGAAAGATGTGCTTGTTTGTCAGCCATTTCCACTCGTGCAATAGAAAGGGCGTCTACTAAGTCGCCTGTCTGATTCGCCGACATACCAGAGCGGTCGTGTGGCTTGAGTTCAGCCGCGTGTGTGAAATGGCTTGGTCGCGAACGGCTGCATCGAGTGAAGAGACACTCACAAGGCGGTGTTTGAAGCGGCTCGGAGGTGCAGCCGCGTGCGTGCGAGGCCATCAGGCGCGGCAACACGAGAGCTGTTGTCGGAACGTGTTGAGCTGACGGACGACGCCGCTGGGTGTGCTCAGCCTATCACCTTCATAAACAGATACCTTTGGTACCGAACCAAGGTTCCCTGCGTCTCACTGGTAAGGTTGATCCTCTTGAAACGCATACCTCTGCGGCGGGCCATAGCGCCCGTCGTTCCCCTACCCGCAGCGGACGCTTCGCCGATCGCTGTTCAGCGCGATTAGGGGAGCGTCCGCCGCAGAGACTCGTTGACCCGCGCGCTCTCTGGTGGCGTTGCCGTCTGTTTGTGGGCGTACGCCAGGCGCATCGTGCGCTCGAAAGTGCACTCGAGTGCAGCTGCGGCGTCCGCCCCATCCATCCCGCTCGCGACCGGACGCTCCTCCTCCCGAGTGCACCCTCTCCCCTCCGCTGCGGAGGTCCCTGCGTGGCGTTCACACTTGCTCCCTCCTCTCCTCGAAGAGAAGGCCCGACAAAGCTCCCCTCGCTTCGTCCCCCGCTCGCCATGGCGCCCGTGACCGACAAGGCCGCGGCCCCCGCCACGGCCGCCGCCGCCAGCAACAACGCGCTCGGCTGCGTCAAGTGCGGCCGCGAGATCTCCGAGACCGACGCTTTCTGCATCTACTGCGGCACCAAGGTCGCCGTCTCGCTCGCGCAGCAAAAGCCCAAGGCCGACGCCAAGCCCGCGCCGGCCGCCGGCGAGCCGCCCGCCAAGCCAGAGGAGACCAAGCCCGCGCCCAAGCCCGTCACGCGCGCGCCGTCCTCCTCTGGCGCCGGCAGCGCGCAGCCCGCCAAGCCGGCCGAGCAGCAGGTGGCGCGCCCGCGCCCGGCGCCCGCCTCGGGCTCCAGTGCGACCTCGACCGCGCCGTCCTCGGCTGCGTCGGCCGCTCCGTCGTCAGCGCGCTCGGCTCCCCCGTCGTCGACCGGCTCGGCTGCTCCGTCGTCGGCGCGCTCGGCTCCGCCATCGTCGACCGGCCCGGCCGCTCCGTCGTCTGCTCGCTCGGCCGCTCCATCGTCGTCGCGCTCGGCGGCTCCGGCGCCGTCCTCGGCACCGTCGTCGACGACCTCGCGCTCGAGCGCGCCGGCGACGCCCAACCCGGCTCCTCGCTCGACCCCTGCGACGCCCAACCCGGCGCCCCGCCCGGCCTCGAGCTCGCGCTCCAGCCAGCCGACCACGCCCGGCCGTCCAGTGCGCTCGCAGCGTGGCAGCCTGCCGGACGACGGCGGCCGCGCCTCGCTCGATGCGCCGCCTGCTGAAGTCGCCGGTCTCGAGAAGCTCTGGGTGCCAGACAACTTCTCGAACGACTGCATGGACTGCAAGGTGCCCTTCGGCTTCGGCAAGCGCCGACACCACTGCCGTGTCTGCGGTCTCCTCTTCTGTCGTGACTGTGTCAAGAACAAGATGACCATCCCCGCCTCGTTCGGTTACACAGCCGCGCAGCGCTGCTGCCGCAGCTGTGTGACGGCTCTGCAGCTCAAGGCGATCACGTCGCCGGCCGATGTGTTCGCTCAGCGCCGTGGCGGCCACAAGAAGTCCTCGGCTGGCAAGGAGACCCATTACGATGTGCTTGGCGTGAGCAAGGACGCCACTCCTGAGGAGATCACGCGCCACTACAACGCCATGGCCCGCACGATGGACCCGTCGTCCAAGGAGGACCTCGAGCAGCTCGAGAAGATCACAGACGCCTACCGCACGCTGCAAGACCCGGCGTCGCGACTGCGCCACGACTCGGAGGTGCGCGACTCGGACGTCACGCGCAACGACTCGTTCGTGGTCGAGACCGCGCGCAGCGACCAGACCGAGTGCCAGGTCTGCTTCCGTCCCTTCAAGCTTGGCCGTCGCCAGCACCACTGCCGTCGCTGCACGCGCAGTGTGTGTAACACTTGTTCTGAAGGCCAGAAGCCGATCCCCGAGCTCGGCTGTATGCTCCCAGTACGTCACTGTACGGCGTGTATGGACAGCCCACCGAAGTTCATCAAGCCGGTGATGGAGCCATTCACCAAGCCACCGCCGGGCTTCGAGTACCTCTCCAAGCTTGACATCAACCTTGCTGTCAAGTCCGCCTCGTCGGATGATGAGCTCTTCGACGTCATCACGTACTGCGAGCCCAACGCCGAGGCGGCGAAGAAGGCGAACGCGACGATCACCGATTCCGACCGCCAGATCGCGACCGAGTATGCGATCACGCTCAACCGTACCTTCGCCGATTTTGAGTGGCTCTTCACGGCGTACGGCGAGCACGCCAACCTCAAGGCGCTGCCCAACTTCCCGGACAAGCGCGCGCCTCGCCAGTCGCGTGCCGCTGCTCTGCAGACCTTCGTGTACGCGTGTATGATCCACCCGCTGCTGCGCGATGCTGACTGCCTCAAGGCGTTCCTCGCCCTCCCAGGCGACGAGTTCGCCAAGTTCAAGCGTGGGGGGCCCAAGAAGTCCATGTACGACACGGACAAGTACAACGGCATCGTCGTGGCGCTTCGTTTGGAGCTCGAGAAAGCCCAGATGCGTGGCAAGGTCGAGGAGCTGCGCGGCCGCCAGAAGGCCCACGCGCAGCGCATGGGAGAGCAGAAGACCCGTGCAGCCAACCAACAGAAGCGTGAGGCTGCCGGCAACGTTCGCCGTGAGCAGGCTGTCGCGCGCTTTAAGGCTCTCGAGGCGCGCCGCGAGACTCAGACCGAGCGCTCGGCCCGAGAGAAGGAGCGTCTGGACAAGCAAGTGAGCACGACGCATATCCTATTCTTCGACACGGTGCGCGACGAGTCGGTGCGCCAGACCGAGGAGGACACGCGCCAGAAGGAGAAGGTCGAGTTCATCAAGTCGAAGGACTCGTTCCAGGCGGACACGACGCAGTGGAACCGTGATATGGCCGAGTGGAGTCGCCACCGCGCCAACTGGTCGGAAGCCCACAACCCGCCGATCTCCAAGGATATTGCCAACGAGTGGATCGTCAAGTCGTACGGTATCTTCCACACGCAGTCGGCTGCCGAGGTGCCGCGCGAGCTGAACGATCTCCACGCCGAGTTTGTCAAGCTCCAGGAGAAGGAGCCGGACCTTCTTGAGGAGGAAGGCAACCTCGTGGATGACGAGTGGATGAAGCTCGCCAAGGAGCGCGAGCACTGGACCAACGACCGCGCCAACATGAAGCGTGAGGACGAGATGTGTGCGGACGAAGACAAGCGCTACGCGCAGGAGCACGAGTTCGTGCGTCTCGCGCTCGAGGCTCGTACCAAGAAGGTGAAAGCGATCGAAGCTGACCTTCTTGCGCTCAAGACCGAGATCTCGTCGCGATTCCGCTGCATCGCGCAGCGCCGCACGCGTCACAAGGCGTTGGACGAAGAGTTCGAGAAGGAGTGGCGTGTGCTGCAGGCCGAGCGCAGCAACGTGACCAAGTCGCGTCTCAACGAGCACGACGCGCGCATCGGCCGTGGCAAGAAGCGTAACGAGATCTTCACGGACCAGCTCACGCGCCAGACCAAGTCGCAGCGTATGCTGCTCTTCAAGCGCGCGGCGCTCACGGACGAGCGCAAGGCCGACTGCACGCTCTTTGACGAGCACAAGGAGGACTGCAAGAACGCCCTCGAGGAGTCGCGCAACGCGCGCATGCTCACGCCCGAGTACATTGCGCGTCTCCAGGCCGACATGAAGATCCGAGCCCAGGAGTTCCAGGAGGTGCTCGAGAGCAACCAGCGCACACCGTTCGAGGGCGGCGACCCGGAGATCGACGAGCGCGACGAGTTCATGAACGACGTGCGCAAGCGCCGCGTCGAATTCCAGAAGCAGCTCGACGATCAGAAGTCGCAGCTCGAAGTGGAAAACGAACTGTGCACTTCGTTGCTCAAGCGCATGGAGGAGCACATCGCCAAGCTCGACGAGGAGATCGAGAACGCGGCCAAGGAAGAGGCGCTCATCGCCGAGTTCACCGCTCTTGTCGAGGCCGAGCTCAAGCTGCTTGCGGACGAGGAGTCCAAGCGCGAAGAGAAGAAGGCGTTGATCACGGAGCTGATGAACAACGCCGGCAACTGGGTGCTGGATGCTCTCCACGAGCACTCGAAGCGCAAGAAGAAGGAGGCCGACCGTCTCGTCAACCAGGCTGTGCGCGCCGCCGACCTGCAGAAGCTCGTGCAGCACTTCACGCACCGCGTCATTGAGCAGGAGGAGCGTATCATGCGACAGAAGCAGCGCATCCTGAACGGTGAGCACAAGGTGGAGATGCTCAAGTCGTCCGAGAACTGGTTCCAGTACGTCACGAGCTTCTCGCAGGATCTTGTGAAGAAGGACATGAAGGTGCTCGAGGCCGGCAAGAACGAGCGTGTCGAGGACCTCAAGGAGGCCTCGCGTCTCCAGAAGGACGATGAGGTCGATATGACGGCTGTGATCAACGAGCTCGCCTCCAGCCGCCGCTTCACCAAGGACAAGGAGGAGAAGCGCTCGATCTGGGCCCAGATTGAGGAGGTCTACAGCCTGCAGAACCCGCAGGAGAAGGACGAGGACATGATGATGACCTCGCAGATCCGCAGCCTTCTGCAGCAGCTCGGCGAAGCATTTGAGATGCTCGCCAACCGCCTGCTCGAAGAGGAGGAGAGCCTCCAGCACGCATCCACGCAGCTCGAGGGCGAGGTTGAGTCGATCAATGCGTTCATGCAGCGCATGGAGAGCGAGGAGAACGCGCTCTGCAACACGGAGAAGGCTTCACTGGCGAAGGAGAGCCAGGTTCGCCGCTCCGAGAGCGACCTCATCGAGCAGCGTGCGCGTGCGCTCATCGACAGCTACAAGCAGATGCAGGCAGACCACGCCAAGTATCCGGTCGATCTCGACAAGATCAAGAGCCGCCGTAACGAGCGTGAGCGCCCAGTGGCACCACGTGAGGCTGAGATCGATGCCGCCAAGCGCCTGCTCAAGTCGCGCAACTACTACGACCGCAAGGCTTGCGCCGAGTTCGTCAAGAAGTTCAAGGTCGACCAGGACCTGAAGGAAGTGCGCGAGATCTTCGACTGGCTCCGCGTTGGTCTTGACCGTGACATCAAGAAGATGGAGAAGTGGCTCGAGCTGAGCCGCAAGGACCGCAAGCAGATTGAAGCCGTCAAGGTCAAGGGCAATGAGATCGACTGGGACAAGGATACGCTTGCTCGCATCCCGGCGCTCAAGGACGTCCAGAAGAAGCTCTCGCGCTCGCAGTCGTCGACTCGCTCGAACGACAACAAGTCGAGCGCAAGCGAATCGAACGCGCTGCATCCGTCGGAGCAGTGGATCGCCGATCTCATCACGCTCAAAAAGAACATCTCGGAGATCGACTCGACCGTGCTCAAGACCTCGGGCACGATGACCGAGCAGGCCAACGACGAGGAGAAGAAGGTCACGGACGCTCTGCAGCAGATGAAGACCGACAAGGAGTACGTGCTCAACTCGATCCGCTTCATCGACGACGAGGAGGCCAAGGCTGTGCGTGCTGCCGGCAAGGGTGTGACCCGCGCCGAGTCGGAGCACACGCTGCTCACTGCGCGCTCGAGCGACGAGGCCTCAGCTAGCTCCCACTCGCTGTCTGGTGTCCCCAGCACGACGCCGCGTGCCGTTCGTCCGCCGAGCTCCAATTCGAAGCAGCCGTCGGCGCGTAAGGCCCCGTCGCCGACGCCGTCGCCTCCGTCGTCGAAGCCTACTACGCCGGCGGCGAAGCCTCCTTCGCCTTCCACCACTGCCGCCAAGCCTGCGGCACCAGCCCCGAAGCCGGCGGCGCCTGCGCCTCCTGCACCCAAGCCGACGGCGCCGGCTCCGACCCCTACGCCGGCCGCTGCGCCTGCCGCTGCCGCCGCGCCTGCGGCTCCCGTGGACCGCGCACCGACGAACAACGCGTTCAAGGCCAAGGTGACCTCTGTGGAACTGTGATCGTGAGGCGTTGCATATTATCGGCCGGCGAGCAGCCGCGCGCCGCGGACGTCGAGCGTAGAAAGAGACCGAGCTCCGGACCGCCGCTGCGCTGCGCGCTGGCGTTTTGACTAAGTAGTGAGCATATATACATACAGACTGTGATGGAGTACTGCGTCGGTGACTTCTAGAGCTGGAATTGAGCGATACTGAGTCCCATCAGCCAATCACAAGTGATTGGTCACACGGCGTGCGGAGGCCGCTGCAGCGTGAGGCTCACGCTGCGGCACGAGAACGAGTCGCTCTGCACCAGCCAGTTGCGAGTGAGCCCATGGGAAGTGAACCCTCAAAGTCGGCGATGATGGGTGTGTGAGCCGGGAAGGAGGGCTCACTCAGACTGGAGAATCAGACATGGTCAGCTATCGCAATATTCCCTCGTTTTAGCGTTTCCTCCGGTAGCAGCATTCAGATTGGTGTTGATAAAATATCCTTGTTTTAATTACAAGTACGTATAAGAACAGATGATGGAGGGGGCTTCCTGTGGCGCCCATTTCGGAATACTTCTTCGAGGGGTCAAGAAGCATGGCGCGCGAGTGGTGGTTCTGGCCGGCGGCGTACGCCGGTCTCATTGCGCTGGTGCGATTCGCCTGCGTTCTCTGTCTGCCGCATGCCCCTCACGCTCTCTCTCTCGTGCGCGGTGGCTAGTCGTTCATCTGGACCAAGATCCGCTCTCCAGGCTTCGACGTGAAGGACAAGCACGTGTTCATCACGGGCGGCTCCTCCGGCCTCGGCCTCTCGCTCGCGACCAAGCTGGCCAAGCAAGGAGCCAAGGTACGCTGGGCGTTTGCCTCCTGGGTTTGTACTTGTGTGGGGCTGAGGCCGTGTGTGCGGACGTAGATTTCGATCGTCGCGCGTTCGCAGGAGAAGCTCGAGGCTGCCAAGGGTGAGGTCGAGGCGGCTGCTGGCAAGGGCAATGTCTTCATCCAGTCGACGGATGTGACCAGCTTTGACTCGGTCAAGAGCGCGATCGCGGCGGCCAACAAGTTCCACAAGCGCCCGACCGACAAGCTCGTCTGCTGCGCTGGCTTGGCGTCACCCGGTATCATGGTCGAGCAGGACATCTCCGTCTTCCGCAAGATGATGGACCTGAACTACTTTGGCGTGGTGCACACGGTCAAGGCGGCGCTGCCGGCCATGATCGACGCCGACAACCGCGGTCAGGTCATCATCATCGCGTCCGGTTGTTCCATGCTGTCCTTCGTGGGCTACACGCAGTACGCGAGCTCCAAGTATGCTCTGCGTGGCCTCGCCGAGGCCCTCCGCAACGAGCTCAAGCTCTACAACATGACCACGTCGATCTTCTACCCGGGCAACATCGACTCGCCGGGCTTTGCCGAGGAAAACCGCATCAAGCCCGAGGAGACCAAGGAGATCGAGGGCGCGAGCACGCCCGTGCACCCGGACGCCGTGGCCGACAGCCTGCTCGGCGGCCTGCGCGACGGGCAGTTTGCGATCACGAACGACCCGCTGCTCTTCGTGCTGCGCCTCATCTCAAACGGCATCTCGCCGCGCACCAACTCACCGCTCGAGGTGCTGCTCTTCCCGCTCTCCGTGCTCATCCAGATGGGCTTCGGCCTCTACATGGACTTCGTCGTCACGCAGTCGGCCAAGAAGAAGCGCGTGGCCAAGAAGACCAACTAACGAGCAGCTCCGCTCGGCTGCTTCAACTTCGCGTCGCTCTTAACTCAGTATATTTGATATACATGTGGTATACCAAGTGTAAACAGTTTCTTGAATAGAGAGCGGAGGTTACACCGTAACCCTGGGTCACCGACCGACCGGATGCGCAGGCCTGCGTGACAAGCACGCGCCGCGCGTGGATGGCTCTCGGACCTCCTCAGTAGCCAAGTCGCCATGACAGCCAAGACCACCGCCTCCGATGCCAGCGCCGACGCGCCGCCGACCAAGAAGGCGCGCGTGGACAGCGTCGCCGAGTGCTTCTTCCCGGGGCTGCTGGACGCCGCCAACGTCCAGGCGCTCGCGGCCGCCTACCAGACGTCGGGGCCGTACCTCCACATGTGCATCCCGTCGCTCGTGGCGCCGCAGCTGCTGCGCGACGTGCGCACCGAGATCGAGCAGAACCTGGTCTTCACGGAGAAGGAGACGGACATCTACAAGGTGCTCCAGACCGGCGACCTCGCCAACATCGACGGGCTGCCCGAGGACGAGCGCGCCAAGCTCGCCAACCTCCACCGCCTGCGCGACGCCATGTACTCGCAGACCTTCCGCGACTTCGTGTCGCAGGTCACGGGCTGCGGCGCGCTCTCGCCGTCTAAGCAGGACCTCTCGATCAACAGCTACTGCCAGGGCTCGCACCTGCTCAACCACGACGACGTCATCGGCACGCGCCGCGTCTCCTACATCCTCTACCTGCCCGACCCACAGGACTGGGACCCGGCCTTCGGCGGCGCGCTCGAGCTCTACCCGTGCGTCTCCAAGGGCACGCCCGACGTGGCGCCCACGCTCACGCTGCCGCCCAAGTGGAACCAGTTCGTCATGTTCACGGTGCAGCCCGGCTACTCGTTCCACAGCGTGCAGGAGGTCACCGCGCCGCACGACCGGCTCTCCATCTCGGGCTGGTTCCACGTGCCGCAGGAGGGCGAGCCCGGCTACGAGGCCGACGCCGCCGACCAGGACGCCGCGCCGGCCTCGCTCGCGCAGCTCGAGGACGACTCGCGCGACGCGGAGTACCCCTTCGTCGCCGTCGAGGGCCAAGCGCTGAGCGAGCTCACGGATGCCGACCGCGAGTACCTGGCCAAGTACCTCAACGCCGACTACCTCAAGGCTGACAGCCTCGCGCAGATCAACGCGCGCTTCGGCGAGGACTCGTCCGTGCAGCTCAACGACTTTCTGCGCGGCGAGTACGCGGCACTTTTGCAGCCGGCGCTTGTCGCCGCTGACGAGCGCGACGGGCTCGCCAATGGCGAGGCCAAGATGGTCCACGGCACGGGCGTGCTCCCCGGCTGGCGCGTGCAGGGCTCGCCAGTGAAGCAGCGGTTCATGGTGCTCGGGAGCGAGCCCGAAGCCGGCGAGCCCGAGGAGGCCGCCAAGCTGCGCGAGCTGCAGGCACTGTTCAAGTCGAAGCCGTTGCGCCGCTGGACGGCCGAGATCGCCGGCTCGGCCGTGTCCCACGTGCGTGGTCGCGCGCGCCGCTTCCGCCCGGGGCTCGACTACACGCTCGGCACGTCGTCCAACGTCACGGGCATCCTGGACCTCACTCTGATGGTGACGCCGCCGAGCGAGTGCTGGGAGGAAGGCGAGGTCGGCGGCTACGAGTGCTACATCGCCGGCGACGACGCCAACGACGACCCAGCCATCTACCGCCAGGCTGCCGACGACGCCGACACGCTGCTAGCCACGCAGGCCGGCTGGAACGTGCTCACGGTCGTGATGCGCGACCAGGGCGTCATGCGCTTCGTCAAGTACGTCTCGGCGCTCGCGAGCGGCTCGCGATGGGACGTCTCGTTCGAGTACCTGCTGCAGGAGGACAAGGACGGTGAGAAGGCCGAGTAGAACGAGGACTGGCAGTACCAAAGAATCTATATGTGTGTGTTTTTTTGCTGTTAGCTCATCAGCCGCGGCGCTTGCTGAGGCGCCAGGCGTCCGGCGGGTTGTGGCGGTCGTAGAGCGGCTCGATCTTCTCGTTGCGCTTGCGCTTGGAGAGCTTGGTTGGGTCGCCCTTCTTGAAGAAGGCGGGCGCGAGCTCGACGAGCCACTTGGGCTCGATCGTCATGACGCTGCGCATGTACTCCTTGGTCGTGAGCACGAGCTCGTGGTAGAGCACCCACTCGGGGTTCTTGTTGAAGACGGCGCTCGACGGATGGATGTACACGGGCTGGCCCTCGACCATGGTGCGGTAGCCCTCCTGCGGGTCCTTCTTGGCCGTGTTGGCAAAGTACCCGGCGACGATCGCACGCCGCACCTTGTTGAGGTTGCGGCCGCACGACGTCACGTCCATCTTGTACCGGTCGAGGATCGAGAGCAGCTGCTTGCGCACGTCCTGCGCGCGGCGGATCGCGCGGGCCTGGATGAAGTTCTCGAAGCACCACGGGCTCGAAAACTTGGAGTTCTTCCACGCCTCGTACACGGCGAGCAGCGTTAAGTGGTCGCCCTCGGGCTGGTGGAACTTGGCCTTCTTCTGGTCCGCCTGGGCCTGCTTCTCCTTGGGGCGGAAAAACACCGTCTCCACCGACAACATCGCCACGATCGTGAGCACTTCCTCGGCGCAGCCCAGCACGACCGACGTGAGCAGCACCTTGGCGTTCTTCGGCTCGACTGGAAATTCGGCCATTTTCTTGCCGAGACGAGTGAGCAGCCCTTCGTCGTCGAGTGCGCCAAGGCCGTACAGGCTTTCGAGCGCCAAGATCATCGACTGCTGCGGCGGTGGGTCCATAAAGTCAAAGTTCATGAGGTCGTTGATGCCCATAGCCTTGAGCTGCAGCACGACCGAGCTTAGATTCGCTCGCTGGATCTCCGGAATCGTGGTCGACAGCATCTCGTTCTTGTACGCGTTCTCCGTGTACAGTCGGTAGCACTTGCCCGGGCCAGTCCGGCCCGCCCGACCAGCGCGCTGACGAGCCGAAGCCTGCGAGCACGGCGTGACCACGAGCGAGTCCATGCCGACCTTCGCGTTGAAAGCCTTTTGCTTACAGAAGCCAGGGTCAACGACGTAGTAGATGCCGTCGATCGTGAGCGAGGCCTCGGCGATGTTGGTCGCCACGACACACTTCCGCGATCCCTTTGGCGCTGGTTCGAAGATGCGAGACTGCATCTCGGACGGAAGCGCGCCATAGACAGGAAGAATGATGAGTTCTGGCGCGAGTGCGCGCTCTTGTAACTGCTTGATTCGCTGGTATAACACCTCGCACGCCGTGTCGATCTCTTCTTGGCCCGTGAGGAACAACAAGATATCGCCCTCAGGCTCGGTCAAGTGAATCTGCATCACACACAGCAGCGCTGCGTCGAGGTAGTCGAGCTCCGGCTCTTTCGTGTATAGAATCTCGACGGGGAACGTCCGGCCCGGAATCGTGAAGATCGGACAGTCGAAAAAGTAGCTGCTGAACTTTTCCGCGTCGAGTGTCGCTGAGGTTACGATGAGTTTGAGACCTTTCCGCTTCTTGATCAGTTCCTTGAGCAATCCAAAGAGGACGTCCGTGTTGATGGTGCGTTCGTGAGCTTCATCGAGCATGAGGGCCGAGTACTTGGAGAGTTTATTGTCTGCGAGATACTCTCGCAAGAGCATACCTTCGGTCATATACTTGATCACGGTCTCTGGCGACGTGCAGTCCTCGAAACGCATTGAGTAACCGACTTCCTGGCCAAGCTCGCAGCCAAATTCCTCGGCGACTCGCTTGGCGACAGAAGACGCAGCGACACGACGCGGCTGCGTACATCCGATGATACCTTTGGATGTCAAGCCCATTTCCGCCATGTACTGGGTCATCTGCGTGGTCTTGCCGGAGCCTGTCTCGCCAATGACTACGAGGACTTGATTGTCCGCGATGGCCTTCATGAGCTGCCGTTTGAGCTTGAACACGGGCAGGCTCTCGCGCTGCTCGAGAATCGACTTGTTGGAGACAATACCGTACGACAAGTTCTTGCCAACTGACTTCTGCTTCCACTCAGGCATCTCAAACGAGCTGCCCATGTTGATACCGCGCAGCTCTTGCGCGAAGTGACGTTCACCAGCCTCAGGCATCGGATCTTCCCATGGCCGGTTGAGGTCTTTCGGGATTGAGTCGATCAGCTGGTTCGCCTGTGTCTGTCGCAGTTCACGGCGTTCCTTGGCAAGGTTCGACTGCGTCATCGCGGCTCGCTGCATCGATCCGTCCGGATTTTTGACGACTTTCACCGGCGACAACTCGCGGCTCAAGTGCGTCTGACCCCGCAAGAAAATTGGTTCCTCGTCATTCAACTCCACCTCGAAATTTTCTTCGGTACCCTCAGTGTCTAAGACACCGTGGTCTTCGTCGAATGTTGGATAATCTTCGACCGATAAAACTCCCGAGTTGATGAGCTGTCGCGCCTCCCATCGCTCCGGCGACGACATGCGCTTGACCGCACGCTGAGGCTTGCTGTCGTCTTCATCTTCATGGTGCAGGCGATGCATTCCGGGGGCCAGCGGATTGATCCACGAGCGGTTGTCTGCACTAGAGCCGGCGTCATCTCGGGCACGCTGGGCGCCTTCGGCCGAGCGTGAAGGCATCAAGTCTTCACCAGTTCTCTGATCCACGTCCTTCATCGACATGGACACTTTCGCGCCTGTGATCGAGATCACTTTAACCTTGACGCGCTGCCCACGAGCGACAACGTCCTTGTGGTTGGCCAAGCGCTGGGCCGAGATGTTGGAAACGTGGACCAAGCCTTCCTTCTTCTCCCCATCGAACGCATCGTCT
Organism: Pythium scleroteichum; assembly: GCA_023335855.1. Taxonomy (NCBI): domain Eukaryota; phylum Oomycota; class Peronosporomycetes; order Pythiales; family Pythiaceae; genus Pythium; species Pythium scleroteichum. Next base: position 59,985 of record JAADVR010000002.1, on the reverse strand, counting down.
AACTCCACGAACACACCGAAGTCGACAACTTTGGAAACGCGCCCGTCGTAGATGCCATAGAGTTCAAAGCGACGCGATGTCCGACTCCGTTTGCTGCTGCGGCCGTGACGATCGTCGTCGTCGTCGCTGTAGCGTCGCCTCCGGTCGTCCCGCCGGTAGCCTCGGCGGTCCCTTTCCCGACTCCGATCCCGCTCTCGCCCGCGATTTCGTTCTCGGTCGCGGCTGCGACTTCGGCTACGAGACGAGCGTCGGCGTTTCCGGTCGCCGTCGTCGCGGCGTCCTCTCGACTCGCGTTGCCACCCATCAGCACCAGGTCCGTACTTGGACGGCGCCGGCACGGCGCCCGTCTGCGTCTGCGGCCTGCGCGCCATGTACTTGCGGTCCTCGTCCTCATCTTTGAGCGCACTGGCGGCGCCAATGATATCGGCGGCCGTGAGCTGCTCGTCGTCTTTGATGTCGTACTTCTTGAGCTTGTCCTGGCGGCGCTGCTCGCTGCTCTTGGGTGCAGCCGCCGCCTTGCCAGGCCTGCGCGGCGCCATGGTGTTGACGATGCGGAAAAGGTTCTCGGCGAGCGCCTCGGGCAGCGGTAGCTCCTCCTCCCGCAGCGACGCCAGGAACTTGGAGCAGCTCGCGCTCTCGCGCACCTTCTCGATGACGAACTCGGCGAGCGTCTTGTCGCCCATGCCCAGGTGGTTCTCCAGCTCCGTGCAGACCTTGGAGACCAGACTCAGTTCCTGCAGCTTCTCCATGGTGCCTCGCCTTCACTTGGTTGTTTCGGTCGTGAAGCTCCAGCCCCTTCCACTTATCTTAGTATCCCACACAGTGCTCTACATCGACGTATAGAACACTATGTAGATCGCAGACTAGAACAGAATTATGGGTCGTTCCAGAATGAGCATGTGGCGTCTGGTCAACCTGTGTTTCACGCTGATCGGTCTGGGAGGGGCGACGTAGGGTGCTCCCCATCTGATCCCGGTCTCCGAAACAGCTGATTGCTCGCCCTGGAAGAGATGACCTCGCCCGACCACGGGGGATGAGTGGTCTTCTAATCGGAGCATGTCAAAACGACCAGCACTCTGTCGCCCCCAATTCAAGTTGCGGAGATGATACCGTCGATTCATCATCCAGAGTTGCGGACATAAGTTGGTCGCGGAACGGCGTCAAAAAGTAACACGGCGGTCCACTCGCGCTTCTCCCGACCGCTCCGCCGTAGCTCCTCAGCAGCCACAAGCCTCCCGAACGAGTGGTCGCCATGAACACCAGCGTCGCGCCACCCGAGTACCTCCACTATCTGGACACCGCCCTTACCCCTGTTGCCGCCGTCGACCGCCTCATGCAGGACGAAGGGACGTCCTCGTCCGCGTCGTCGGCGTCGCCCGCGCAGTCGCCCGCGAGCCAGTTCCACCGCCACGACCTCGACCACGACGCCATCGACGGCGACGAGGAGGCGGACTGCGACGAGGACGGCGGCAAGGAGAAGTGGGCCAAGCGCCACGTCTGCGACGTGCCCGACTGCGGCAAGAGCTTCGACTCCAAGTGGGCGCTGATTCGGTAAGGGGGCCGAATTCCGGTGCTTGGCACGGAAGATCTCATCTTATATCTGACTGGAAATGGGTCTGGTGGGACAGACATATTCGCGTCCACACGGGCGAGAAACCATTCCCCTGCACGTTTCAAGACTGCGACAAGTCGTTCGCCGAGAAGTCGGCCATGACGCGCCACTTGCAGACCCACTCGCGGGACAAGCCGTACAAGTGCACGTATCCAGGCTGCACGAAGAGCTTCAAGGGCAAGGACTATCTCGAGTTCCACCTCAAGATCCACGCCGAAGGGAACCCGTACGCGTGTGAGCACCCTTCCTGCTCCAAGACTTTCTGCAGCCCCAAGAGTCTGAAGAAACACATTCGACTGTGGCATAACCCTGGCGGCAAGAGCACATCCATGGAACAGCAGCTGCGTGAACGTATTATCAAGATGGCGACGCGAAACAAGGAGAAAACGCGGAAATTCGAGTCGACGATCCGCACACTGATGGATGAGAACGAGGCTCTCAAGCGGAGAATAGCCGAGCTCGAGTCTCACGGGCGACGGTAATTCAGATCGATGCCAGCGTCCTCTACCTTCTATCTATCAACCCGTCCGCAGCGGGCTGCGTCGAGCCCCAGCCCGTGCCTACGCCCTCCATTCAGATCGTCACGCTCCGTCTGCACCGGCCGCTGGATAACGCGCCGCCTTCAAGTGTTTCGTAAACGTTGTGTAAACCGTGATTTGGGTCCGATAAACACAATCGGACAAACCATTCACAATGGCCAGTAATCGTGTGACAGCAAGCTATGTTTTCTCACCCTTGCAGGGAGCACGCCCTGCCCGTTTGTTCGTGGATCCACGCTAATTTATTCTGTTGAAGTCGAGCACGAGAAATAAACCTATCGCACCGAAGCGGTCGTGCTACTGTATTTTGTGGGGCTCATCCCTTATCCTCGCGGCTTGGGGCCGCCAGCAGGCTTCGCCATAATGATCTGATCAACACGCAACACGGTGATGGCGGCGTCGGCACCGAGTCGCAGCGCCGACCGCTTCGTTGCTAAGTGATCCCAAATACTGTCGCCTAGCGCGTTCGTCACGACGTGCGTGGACGCTTCACCCTGTAGTAGGACAAAGAAGAACCGTAAGCACCGGTAACACTAATACCTTCAACAGCAACCAACCTACCTCAACATTCACGCCGGCATTCAGGTTGCCGGCGGCGTGAGAAGCGTAAAGACTGGAAATGACCTCTGTCGCCATCTTGCCCGCGTTTTCCGCAAGAATTCGAGGCACGATTTCGAGCGCATCAGCGAACTTCTTGATCGCGTACTGGTCCAATCCAGGAGTCGCTTCACCGAAATTCTTGATCTGTCGGGAGAGCTCGAGCTCAGTTGCGCCGGCACCGGCCACGAAGCGAGAATCCTTGCATGCAGCCTTCACGCAGTTCACACCATCATCTAAAACCAAACAAATAGCGTCAGTCGACGCCACATTGCGAATCCAGTACCAGACTCACCAATAGCTCGCTCGATATCGTTGAGGACGTTCTCCGTGCTGGAGCGGAGCACGATTGTCGCCATCTTGGCGTCTTCCTCGTCTTGTCGGAAGATGGTGACTTTGCGGCCACCAATTTCTTTCACGGACACGTGGTCACAAAAGCCCATCTCGTCGGGAGTTGGGGCGCCAAGACGCACGAGCGCGTGGGCGTTCACGGCACGGCACAGGCGGCGCAGCTCCCACTTGGACGTGATCTTGACGGCCATGAGGTCATGCTTCTCCAAGAAGTGCAGCGCCATCTCGCTGATTGAGCCACCCGAAACGACAACCTTAGCACCACTCTCGGCAATACCGCGGATCGCCTCGTCGAGGTTCTTCTCCTCGCTCTTGTTGTAGTTCATGAGCTCATCGGCATCCTTGATGAGCACAGTGCTCTTGGCTTCCGTGGATGAGATCTCAATGCCACAACCGAACACCGCGACCTTAGCAGCCTCAGCCTTCTTCACAGCACCCTCCGAGTCACGCTGCACGACCATGCCCTTGAGCACGGTCGAGTCGAGTAGGTTGCCACCACGAATCTTGCACACTCGGATGTTGTCGACGTTGATGCTCGGCTTCTTCGGAGCCGACGGCATGACCGTGAGACACGCTTCAGCCACGAGCTTGGCGAGGAAGTCCTCGAAGCCAAACTGCTTGGACGCGAGGGAGGTCTTGATGCCCTTCTCGAGCTGCGCCTGGTCGCGGAGGTTCTCGATCTGGACCGACTCAAGACCCTCCAGGATCTCGATGCACTTATCGTACGCCTTCTGATAGCCGGTAACGATTTCGCTGGCGTGGAGGCCCATACGCAGCAGGCTCGCGGCCTCGAGCAGCAGCTCGCCGGCCAGCGACACAACGAGACAAGTACCGTCGCCGTAGTCATTCTCCTGCATTTTGGCGGCCATGGCGACCATCTTGGCGGCCGGGTGGACGACCTCAAGCTCGTTCACGATGGTCGCGGTGTCGCTCGTGACGAAGATCTTCTCGAGGTGGTTGATCACGAGCTTGTTCATGCCGTTCGGACCGAGCGACGAGCGCGTGATGGCCGCCAGCTGCTTGACGGCGTCGATGTTCTTGGCCACGGCCTGGTCCACGCCCTCGAAGTGCTTGTGGCCGTCCTTGAGCAGGGCGGAGATGCCTCCGCCCACGTTCAGTCCCATCGACTTGGCCATCGTCCCTACGTTGCTTGGTACTCTCTCCAATCTATGGAAATCTTCACCTCCTCCCACCACACGCACACCTAGAGAAAACATTGGACCAATCAGAACTCTCTATTCGGGGATACATTCCCACTATTGGACAAAATGGTGCGCTGATAAATACGGTAAACTATCACACACTCGCTAACAAAGGGATACAGCTTCACCTCGAGCTGGCCTGGCCGAGTTCGTCAAGCTGGCCGAAGAAGTCGCCGGCGATGCAGATGAGGATGTTGAGAGTCCTCAAGTGGAGCTCGTCGACGTCGACGAGTCCGTTGCGCAGCAACCAGCAGCGGCGCAGAAGCTGGCGGATCGTTGCGGCCACCTCCGCGTGGACGGGCTTGTCGAGGCGAGCGAGGAGCGCATAGATCCAGACACCACGAGCGCGAGACACGGACTCCACGGACTCGAGCCAGTCTGTGTGGTACATGAGTAGACGCCTGGTGAGCACCTGGTCGAACTGTAGGAGGAGGCGAAGGTGTGGCGGTGTGCCGCAGGTTTGCAACGAAGGTGCCTCCTCGGACGCTGATTCCGGACTATCCTCGTACGCTTTGCCAAAGAAGAATGCACTCCAGCCTGCTTCGTCGTTCATGCGAGGCACCTGCGTGCGGAGGACACTCGCGGAGGCGGCGTTGCTCCGGTGCTTCTCTCGAGGCGGCGGACCCACTTCCTGCCACCGCGCGAGCATCTGCCGCAGCTCGGCAAAGTCTGCCAGTAGGTCCTGCTTCCACTTGTCGCTCGGCAGTAGTGTGATGTTGGTGACCTCGCTGAGATCCTGCATCGCAGGCATGTTCGGAGTCTGCTTACGATCGTACTTGCGCGGATCCACGTCCGCCACTACGACGTCCGGGATGCCCTCAGCCTCGATGCGCACGCGCCAGAGATACTCCTGGACGTCCGCAGGCGGCAGACCCTGCTTCATGCGCTGGACGATCGCCGCCACGTCCACCGTCTCTTCATCCACCGGCAACGCGGTGGCCATCATCTTGCTGATCTTCTCTGTGGGTGGAGTGGGTTACGCAGCGTAACCCACCTTTGGGCTCGGGTTCAAAACCACACATCAGGACCCGGCCCGTGGATGCCATATTGAAAGGCCATTTTTCCACTGGCCAGAGATGGTGACGACCAACCCGCTGGACGCTGTCTCTGATCTGCAGGCCGTCGTGACGCAGCTTACGCCGTCGCTGCGGCCACAGGTGCTGCCCAAGGGATCGAAGTACGGACTCGACGTGCTGCTGCGGCTGTGCGTGTCCGAGCAGCAGCAGAAGACGCTGCGCGACGCGATCCACGACAAGTCGCCGGCCGACGCCAAGTCGCACGGCCGCTCGCCGTACGTCGTCGGCGCCTTCGACGTCGCGCGCCGCGTGTTCAACGTGGAGGCGATTGCGTGGCTGACGGAAGAAGAGGCCTTCGTGCACGAGTTCCCGCGCTTTGTGGAACTGCAGCTGGAAGACCAGGACGCGGTGGGTCGACGGCTAGTTGGTCGACTCGATTAGGCTCTTCAATTGCTGACGTGGTGTCATAACAGGCGCAGCAGATCATCTCGTTGTTTCTCCAGCGGAATGGGCATGACGAAGGCGACGTGGCGGCCGCGCAACAGTGCTTCAACGCCGCATTCGCGCTGCAGACCATCCTGCGCGCGTTTCCGCTCCCTCTCATCACGATCAACGGACGATCCGTTGAGATCGACGAGTCTGCGGATGTGTCGACGTTGATTCTGGGTGCTCTGTATCCCTCGAAGGTGAAAAAGACCAAGACTGACAAACCGCCAAGTCAGCAGAAACCCTCCAAAAGCAAGAAACGCAAGGCCGGATCCAAGGCCTAAACACTCTTCACGCTAGCACGCTATAGACACTTCTCCTCATCGATGTAACTTAATCAACTCAAGCTTTTCGTGAACCGGGGCATCTAGGCAACAAAGGAACCATTGGCTCGCATGTGAACTTGCAGATGCATGTTCACTTCCTCGAAATGTGAAAGGAACGGGAAGTCTCCAGCATCTTTGATAAGGGCCTACGCATACAGGATTAGCTGAGCAGGAATCACCAGGTTGGATCAACCCCACGAGCGTACCTTCTTCGCGTGCGGGTACCGTTGCATCAGCTCTTCCCGAAGCTTATGAGGCAGGGTTGTTTCTCCGTAGCTCTACACCGGCGCAGCCCCGTCAATATTCGTGTCACAAGAGAAGGAAACGAAGTCGTACGTCAATTAGAGTAATCTTGTCGTCCGACAACGCGAGACGCCAGCTCTTCGGACTGGGTAGGCACTGCAGCGTCATGAAGCAGGCGGCTTCTTGTTGAGTAAGCTTGTTCACCTGCATGCATTAAGCATCTCAGTGGTGAGCTCTGGGGATTGATCAGAGCGATTAGCTCACTTGGTCCGCCATGTAGTCGATAGCACAAGCGTGTGCAGGGTTCTTGCTTGGATGCTTCGGTAGCTGCTCGAGCATGTGCCTGATTGAGTAGAACCCGATTTCTCAATAACCTAGTCAATTGAGTACGACTAATCTACAGCTCACTTCTTCAAATAAAAGTCGGGCATGTAGGCGAGTCTGGTTGGAAACACAGATAGAATCACTTCAAACAGACGCGCAGAAATACAAAATCTCTCACGTTGAGATCCACGGCGCTTTCGATCCAAACGCAGTGGTATCGCAGAAGGCTTGTGTCATAGCAAGCGACACAACGCGGTGGGAATACATGGAGGTATATCGCTTGGATACCGTATTAGTATGATACGAGAGCAACCCATCGCACCGAGACATCAGGTGTGCGATTAACGTACCTGGACGAGGTACGCGCCGAGTGAGAAACCGTAGATATGGATCTAGTAAACATAGCAACCATTGAACCCCACCGCCAAGGCATCTAACCCGATCCCATGCCGCCAATATACCCGCTGGAGACTCATGGCATCAAGGAACCTGTCAAAGCTGTGGATCCACTCTTCGTGGGTCCACACTATCGGGTGCTGCACCTGCGCGATCTCTCGGGTCAGTGACGCATAGATTCAGGACGAGCACGAACACGAACTCACTGCGATCACGCGGTAGCCTTTCTGCGATAACTCCATTGCCTGCATGTGGAAGCATTTCGCCGAGCCACTGATCCCTGGAAGACACACAAGCGGAGGCGCAGCAGCCGCTGCCTCGCCCACGGCCTCGCCGGGCTTGGGCTTGCCGCAGTCGTAGTACTCCCACGTGTGTCCGTCGTACGTCGTCACGCGCTGCCTCGCTGCCTGCTGCAGAAACGCTCGCTCGCTTTCGAGGAAGCTTGGAGTCATCGCCATCATATTCGACCACGGTCCCTCCTCAGCGGCTGTTCAAGATACTCGAAAATCACAAACCCGCAAAATCAATCGTCTCACCCCCAACCTCTATAAACAAATGACTAAAGGTCGCCGACACTCTACCCGGCGAACTCGGAGACCTGCTGCGCGAACTTGCGCTTCTCGAAGCGCTGCTGCTTGATCTTGCGCTCGGCCACGTCCTTGTGCTTCTCTTCCCTCTCCTTACGCTTCTGCAGCGTGCCCTTCTTGGCGTTCACGCCAGACTCGCGAAGCTTGTTCGACGCTGGCGGCTCGCGCAGCGCGAAACTCTTGGCGATGTGGCCAAAGTGGAGCCCGCGGACGTGAAAGATCCCTCGCGTATCAGACGAGTGCGTCGCATAGCTGCGCACGAACGAGTGGAACCCCTGGCAAGCGAGCTCGAACAAATTCTTGTCCCCCAATAGTGTCTGCTCGAAAAGGTACTGAAGATCGCTCTGCACGACCTCGTGCACGAGCTTTTTGTTGGACTTCATGAAGCCGCCGCTCGCAGCCACGCGCGCAATCGTCTTCTCCAGGCTCAAAGCGTTTAGTGTCAGATTGTGCTTCTTGAGATAGTCCAGATACTCGGACTCGGATGGCAGCAGGAACAGCAGACTGCTGCCTTCGTTGCCGCTACGCGCTGTTCGACCCACACGATGTACGTAGTCGCGCGTCTCAGTCGGAGGGTCGTACTGAACAATCCACTGGACTGTCGGCAAGTTCAAACCACGCGCGGCGACATCTGTGCAGATCAAAACGCCGTTCGACGAGGAGCAGAAGTTCTTGAACGTGGACGTTCGCTCCTGCTGCGGGATGTTCCCGTGGAGGCGGAAAAGAGAGCCGAGTTGGCCGAACAACGGTGACGCTGCACCACCTTTGTCTTTTTTATCGTCGTTGGAGGCCTCCGGGGTCGACTGTTTCTTGTTGCCTTTCCCTGCAGGCCATGTACACTTCTGAAAGAGCGCGTAGTGAAAGTCGACAGCGTCGCACGTGGACATGAACACGACGATCTTGCACCTCTTGCGAGCATTCGGGGTGCTGTTTGTGAGCTCTTGGCGCAGAAAGCAGGCCAAGGCGCACAATCTCGACTTGGCCGGCACAATCATGAAGTGCTGTTGCAGCTGGTGCGGAGTGTTGAATTGCTCCTGCTGCTTCTCATTCTCTGCTGTCTTGGCTTTAGCGGCTTCCTTGTCTGCGTCAATCAAAACGGGGTTGACCAGACTCATCTTAGCCAACTCCTGAACACCAGTATTGATTGTCGCCGAGACGAGAAGGTTCTGTCTACGGCCGCCCGTGAACTTGTTGTTCTTGGTCGTCGCATCAATGATCTCCAAGATCTGCGTAATCTGCTTCTGGAAGCCCATGTCCAGCAGCCGATCGGCCTCGTCAAGCACGAGGAACTGCAGTCGCGAGTAGTTGAACGACTGAGTGTTGACCAGATGGTCAGCAAGACGACCGGGCGTTGCGATGAGAATACAGATTCCCTTGCGAAGACGAGCCTTTTCGGATTTCTTCTTCTCGCCACCAACAACCATGCCGGGTACGAGGAACACAAACGCTTTGGTGAGTTTCTCAGCCGTTTCTTGAATTTGCTGACAGAGTTCGCGTGTCGGAGCGAGAATCAGTGCCAAACATCCGTCATCACGCCCAACGCGTGGCTCGATGGACTGCAGCTTCTGCACGATCGGCAGTAAGTACGAGAGCGTCTTACCAGAACCAGTCTCACTCTTCACCATCACATCTTTGCCAGCGAGGACTTGCGGGATTGTCTTGACCTGAACCGTCGTGGGTCGAGCAAACCCAAAGCCGTTGCTAGAACTGTCCTTCTTGAGGATGTCGATCAACCGTGGGTGCAGCTTCATCGCCTCAAACGTCGAGGCCGCGAAGATCTTCTCACTCGACGACGACTCCAGCGGACGGTCAAGCACGTTTGTAATGGCGGTTTTCACGGCCGTGAAAGTCTCCGGCACGTATGCTTCTTTGTTGGGGTTCTTTCGAGTGCCGTACTGTTTCTTCTTGCCGTCGATCTCTCCATCTGGAGCCGATTCCTCGTCACTAGCGTCTACTGAAGCCGCACTGGCGCTTTCCCTCGCCGCCTCCTGCTTTGCATTGGCCGCAATTGAGCGCTGAATAATCGCATCGAGTTCGTCGTCGAGCTCCTCCTCCGCTGTCGGCAAGGCGACGGCATCACCTTGGTCGTCGTCATCGTCACTCGACTCAGTCGGCTGGACAACTGGCTGCTCTGCCGCAGGTGGCGCGGCTTTTGGCTGTTTGGTGAAGCTCACGACGCCTGGTTTCTTCTTCTCTTCCCGCTGGATGAACGGGGCTTTGCCGCCTCCGTGTCGTGGTCTCTCCGCGTTGTTCTTCTGCTGCGGCTTGTGGCTCTGGCTGGTCGGCGGCGCCTCTCGTGCTCGAGCCTTGGCGTCCTTGCGCGCCGTCTTCTTGGCGCGGAAGGTCGACTTCTTCTTCTTCTGCACGCGCGGCGCGCCGCCGAAGGCCGCGATGTTGAGCTGGAACCCGCTGTCCGCCATGGCGTCGGTTGATGGAGCGTGTAGCTCGTCAATGGAGGTCCCGCATAGGTTAACTCGAGTGAACACGAACCAACAGTTCCCGAGCGTTGCCCGTATCAGATCACAGCAACTTAATTGCAACAAATCGACCATTGGAGCAACTGGGTGACCTCGTGAATGGGTTTGACCACGAACAACCCATTCACGAGGTCACCCAGTCGACGATGGACCACCCTCGAGTATGGCGCAGCTTTCGCGCGCTCCGCTCCCACGTTCTGAGGGCGGCGCCAACCCTACCGGTAGTGAATAGAGAAGTGCTTATTTCCTTCCTCCGATTGAGTGGTCTCTCAGCTTCTGCAGCTTTCAGAGTGTGTGGTGGAAGGGCAGCTCATGCACCATCGACGCGTCTCGTAAAGGCTCCATGTTGCTTCCATAGTCACATCGATCTGACATGCGTTGTGCCGCCCTCTCCTCTAGTCGGCGATGCTCATTCTTCGACCTAGGATCTGCTGATTCCCGCGAGTCTTCCAGCGACCGTGTCGAAGTCCTCCTCAAGATCGTCCCGGACGAGATGACGGAGGAGGAGGTCGAGGCTATTCGCCACCGAATCAGCCTCGGCGACATCGTGCAAGTGCGCTGCCGAGTCGAGAAGATGGAGCCACACGTGAGCGAAGAACCCCATGAGCTTCCACAGCTTTTGCTCCACGCGCGAGACATCACGACGATCGCGGCCTGGAAGCATTCTCACGCAGGCGTCACGTTCGTGCCAATCGCGACCGTCCACAAAAAGCAACCATCGAGTTCCGAGAAGCCAGTGAATGCGAAGGTCCATTGTAAGTTCTGGATCAACACAGGATCGTGTCACCAGGGCGACCACTGCGAGTCCTACCACGCACCACCGGAAGAGATGAAGGCGGCACGCGCCCAGTGGGTCGAGCAGCGCCGTCGGGACAAGCATGAGCGCGCTACGCAAGACGCCGACCCGCATGATGCCCACGGGAAAATGAATAAGCTTCAGCGAGCGAGTGTGTTCGTGGAATGGCTTGTCGAGACGTTTGGATTGGAGTATCTGAAGAGTGGCTCCGGAGTGGTTGACGTCGCTGGAGGAAGAGGCAATGTTTCGTTCGAGCTTTGGAACAAGCGGCAGATCGCTTCCACTCTCGTTGATCCTGTGGGTATCTACTTTCCGTATCGTACTTGTTTGGATGCCTCACGAGCGAGTTGTTACAGCGTCCCCTGAAGCTCTCGCGCGACCAGCACAAGATCTTCAAAAAGCAAAGGAAGACTGGGGAATCAGTGATCGAAGAGTCTCTCGTGCCGCAGGTATTGACGCCGCTTGACAGATTGTTCTTAGCCAAGTCTTTTCACGGTTCATTGTCATTTGCTGCCTATTGCAGATACGTGCACTCTTCAACACAACCACATTTTTTCATGATGCGCACAACGCTACTTTGGTGCGCGACGCATCTTGCCTGGTTGGGATGCATCCAGACGAGGCAACGGATCCGATTTTTGACGTCGCGATCGCCCACAATAAGCCGTTCGCTGTCGTCCCGTGTTGTGTCTTTGGCCACTCATTCCCAGACCGACGCCTTCCGGACGGCGTCACTAAGGTTGTTTCGTACGAGAACCTCATAGAGTACCTTTCCGCTAAGAGCCTGAACGTAAAGGAGGCTTACCTGCCTTTTGATGGCAAGAATCTGGTGCTATATCGACTTCCTGCTAAGCCAGCTCAATAAATGAAACGACTTCGTTAAAATGAGCTTCTCAACCTCGTCGGGTGTGCCGCATTGCCACACCTTTTGTTTGGCTCACATCCAGAGGCTTCGGGCTGGCAGTTCACGCGTCAAGGACGCTTGGAGATGCTAAATCGACAACATCGGTGTGATTCAGAACATGTTCGCATACTGTAGTATCGTTGTCTGTATCGTCGAAGCAACGCAGCTCATCAACGTCAAGAGTAATACTCGGCTGCTCATTCCACGCTGAACCGTGTTAACCTCGTGCTGCAGTATCCAGTTGGTAAGATCGAATTGTCGCACAGAACACGTGCTTTTACGGTGTCTGAATTGTTCGAAAGCAATGTCCTACCTCGCTGACTATCCAAATGCAAGAAGTCGTGTGTTCGATCAAGACTGATGAGTCGGAGTTGTATTGTAGATGCCATCTCTAATGTACTGGAGATCCTCTCTCGAAGATAAATAAAGCACGCTATTGGAAGGAAACCTTTCCCAGTGAAGGCACTTCCACAGCGTACGGCATGGTCTTTCTTGGGCTCGACCCAGGTTACCAGAACCTGAGCGAGAACGTCTTCTTCCGCTGGGAAAGATCTTCGGGCGTGGTCATCGACATGCCGCGCAGCCGTGAGACGTCGTCTTCGTTGCTGCGGCACGAGGACGGAATCTCAGGCGCCGATCGGCTAGTGTCGAGTTCGTCCCACGACGCGAACCGGGTCACGGCCGCCGGTCGCTGAAGCTGGTGGACATTGCTCGTGAGCTGGGGGAACCGCGCCAGGAACGTGTCGACAAACGGGTGGTAGAGGGTGATGAAGTCGTTGGGCGAGACGCCCTCCGGCTGGGCGGAGTGGCTCAACTGGCCGCGCAGAGTGGACTGGAGGAGCTTGGCGATCTGGACGCAAGAGGGCAATGACTTGGCATTGTGTCGTTCGAAGCCGAAGATTTCGGGCTTGACGAGAGCCGGGCAGAGGATGCGGAGGAAGATGATACCTCCGACGACGATGCGCGCCGAGGTAGTGCAGTGTGGGAACTCTCGCTGGAACTCGCTGAGCACGTACTGCGCGGACGCGCGGAGCACGAGCGGCGCGAAGTGGATGGCGCGCGCCATGCGCTTGAGGATAGTCTGCGAGTACGCGAGGATCTGCGTGGGCGTCGCGGGCGCGTTGTAGATCTGCGACTTGTCGCCGAAGACATCGCGCAGCACGTAGCGAAAATAGGAGCGGCCGTGGTCCTGGCTGATGTCGCGCAGCAGGCAGCTGAGGTCCGAGGTGGACCGGAGGAAGAGCTCTTCCTGGCCATTGAGGCTGGCGAGCTCCTTGCGCACAGCGTCCTCGAGCACGCGCAGCGGCGGCAGGAACTCGGGCGTGGGGGTCGACTCGGCGCGGTGCCTTCGCACCGAGAGCGGCGACGGCGCCTCGTGGGTGGAGGCGTAGCGCCGCATCATCATCTTGCGCGCCTGGCGCTTGTGGCTGCCCTGGTGATTTGCGTTATGCGTCGCGATGTGCATCGTCGCGGGTCCGGCAAGGGGAGCAGATCGCACGGTGGAAGAACGCTTCCAAGCGTCTTCGTCTCCGGCGGCCAATTCTCGGAATGCGGCGTCGTCGGCGCTGTCTCCAAGAAAGCCGAAGCCTCCCCTACCCCTTTGTAGCCACGTTCCGCGGAACCAGCCGGGAACCAGCGATCATCCAGCTGCAGTCCGCGGTCACTCTTGTCAGGGCCATCAGATGTGCCTGGAAACCAGCTGGTGCTGCCGGAGCGTCGGCTGCGCACGGGACAGGCCACCCGGCACAGTTCCAAGGTCCTCTCGTCCATTCGACAGCACAGGTCTCCTGGGCGTTTGCGGGTCATCACGCGACAGCCTCGTGGAGATGGATTGCCGAGGCTCGACGCGAGAAAATAGTGGGTGCTTGGGGCCGTCGCCTCGGTACTTCCCAATCTGAAGCGGTTGCTGGGCGCGTTGACGGCGTTCGGCTCAAGCTTGGCGCCTCCAGTCGGAACCCCTCCTTTGCGCCGCGTGCACTGACGGACAAGCACGCCGCGTGCACTGACGGACAAGCACGCCGCGTGCACGGGTTCAAGGCTCTACCACCGGCTGCGCGTCGTGGTCAGAGCCATCGACGGCATGCTGTACCGATCGCGTGTACAGTACCGATAGGTGATGGACGTGCAAGTCGGTTTCCGCCAGTCTGCGCTTGGTGGGTGGCACCCAGGTTTCGCTGGTAGCGACGGTATGACATGAATCGCATCCAGCGCCGTGTCGTCCATATTAAATAGAGTTTGTCCCTTCGACCGATCAGAGTGCCGAGGAGAGACAGTGGAGAGCCTTCCAACAGCATCTCAGTTACCCGTGGACCGACTCCTTGTGAGACAGCCGCGAGTTGGTGTGTTGGACGAGATGTCCATCTGCACACGTCACAGATTCCTGATGGTTCCAGCAGCAAAGGGAAATCCACTTCACCTGCTCTCGTTGCACCCCAAGAGATCCAGTGCGCAGAAACGTCGCCAACGGACTGCGTATCCATCCGCAGATCTGCTGGTGCCACCGAGAGAGCTACCGGCGCCAACAGGGACAGGAGAACCGTCAACATGCCGCAAGGGACCGGCTCGGAACTGCGATGACAAGCAACACATTCATTATTTTCGATAGTCACACGGCGCGCTCCGCCTCTTTGTCGGCGAGCGTCAGACCCAGATGGATCGGTCTCGCCGCTCCAGATCTGCTCGACCCGGCCCCATCGCCAGCGATGCCCTGGCTCCGTTGCTGGATCTCGACGAGATCGGAGGGGTCTTGGCTGCCGGCGACGCAAAGTCTTCGAGAATCGTCAGGATCTCGCTCATCAACGGCCGCTGCGATGGCGTCTCGTCGAAGCACGACTCCATGAGCGACTGCAGATCTGCCGGAAGATCGGCGGGCATCGGCAGCCGCTCGCCGCGAAGCACACTCATGCCAGCCTCGAGAGGCGTCTTGTTCTGAAACGGAGGCGTCGACGTGTAGGTCTCCCACATCAGCACGCCAAACATCCAAGAATCCGAGTCGTACGAGAACGAGTGAGGTGGTTGAAGTGATTCGGGGGCCATGTACTTGATGGGACCGACCGAGTCCTTCATTAGCGAACCGCCGTAAGCGTTCACTCTCCGGCAAAGCCCAAAGTCACAGATTTTGACACGAAGATCTTGGTCGACGAGACAGTTTCGAGCCGCAACATCTCGGTGGATGAAGCCACCTTCGTGGATGTTGAGAAGCCCCGCGGCCGCGTCCCGGAGCATGAGAGTTCGTCGTCGCACAGACAGTTCTCTTCGAGTTTCGGGATTTCTCAAGTTGTCTTCTAGGCTTCCGAATGGTAGGTACCTCGTGATCAAACTGAGGGGATACCGTGTGTCGGTTGATGCCCCGACGAAGGGAACAATGCATGGGTGGTGACCAAACATTGACAACACAGCAGCCTCATGCTGGAACTCTTTCAAAATCTGGTCGTTCGTTTCGCCAAACTCATCCGCTCGGATTGTCTTGACGACGACGTCTTCACCGCGATAGTTCGCGAGGAATGCCTCGCCGAAGTAACCGCTTCCAACGCGTTCCTTCACTTCCAGCTCCTTGAACGGGATCTCTTGGAACGTCTTGTCAAGCACTTCGAGGTTCGAGTCAAGCATCTGCACTTCCAGCTCACTCGGGTCAAGTTTTCTAGACGATACGATGACATAAGATTTCAGGACAGCAACCTCAGTGCCGACCACGATAGTCGCCTTGAACTGGACTTGCCCAAACCCAACATGTTCAGTGCACTCAATGTCGTAGTTCACACTTGAGACTTTGCCTTCCCACGGAAAGCCCTGGATCGCACCATTTAGAATCTTGAATCCCTCGGGTACCTCGAGCGTAACGTGCACGAGGGCTCCTCGACGCAAGATCATCTTGGTGTCGATCGAGAGCTGCCGTGCCTCTGGATCAGCCGTCTCGGCGCGTTCGCGCATCTCTTGGCGCTGATTCGGTAGGAAAGCCCAAACTGCATACCGGAACGATTGCTTGGACGGGTAGACACTGGGTGGAGCAAACGAGCAAAAATGAACCTTATCGCGCTGGCCTGGAACGTCCTCGAAATGAGGCAATGCTGATATCTGGGATGGAACGACGCGGTTGTCGTCTACGAACCGAATCGAACGGTATACTTGCTGAAATTCTTCCGATGGGAAATCAGCGTCGTGAAGGCTGTTTGTTGGAGACATTGCATCGTACACAGGTCCTGACTCGATGAAAGAGCTGGACATGAAGCTATTGATAGGAGATTGAGGTGGAGAGAACGCGTCATACACAGGAGTCTCTGTGGAAACACCTGAATCAGGGCCACTGTTCGGAGCGCCTCGATACCGAGGGCCATTGTCAACCGCACGAATAACTACGGGACTCGACGTGAATGGACCATATTGGCCCACGCCGAACACGTCTGCCTCGTCAATAGTCCGTGAAAGGCTTCCATAGTTGGCCTCAATTTCTTGATCTGAGAGAATTCCCAGCTGGTGCTGAGTGGCAAAGTTGATCGTCCGCGCGTCGCTGAGACTCGTCGTCGATCGCAACGTATCATCTCTACGAGTAGACGACGTATCCTGAATCACTTGATCTGATGAGTTTGTCAGACGACGGCCGCGAAGTTGACCTGAGCGAACTGAACTCGAGTCACTTCTCACTACTGGAGATACTGCAAACGGCGTTTCGTCGGGAACGGCTGAGAATAACTCTCTCTGCTGACGTTCCACTTCTTCTTTGGCAGCCTTTTCGATATCCATAGCGTACTGGTCGCGGGTTTTCACTTCATGCTCGCGCTCAAGGAAGCTGGCACTCAACTCGCTCGCTCTTGCAGTTCCTTGCTTGTCCTCGTCCAAGCCATCTGATCCAGATTTATACTTCGGGCGGTCATCAAGCGCACGGAGAGCTTGGACTTCCATCGCTGACTTCGTCAGTAAGCTTCGCTGTCGTTGAAGTGCTCGGAGTTGCTCCTGCCCCGCTTGCTCTTGAGCAGTTCGCGCTCGTTCCATTGCAAGTCGTTGGTGTTCCATAGCGATGCGTTCTTGATCTCGTGCGTAGCGTTCCTGCTCTCTACCATATCTCTCTTGCTCACGGGCGTACTGCTCTTGCTCAGCGGCAGCTCGGTTTGCGTCAACCTTCTGAGCCTTTAGCGTATGAGAAACCCGCTTGGCTTGATCCTTGTATTCGCGTTTCAGTCGCTTGGCAGCCTCCTTTAATTGTCTTGACTGTTCCTTCAGCATTTGTTTGGCTGCGAAGAAATCCAATTTACGAGAGGCTTCGGATCTATCGACTTCTTCTCTGTGATCAAGCAAATTCTGTCGCCCGTAGTCTGAGCGACTCTTGCTAAACGCCGCACTCAGATTTGCTGTTCCTCCGGATGGAGTTGACGGGTACAGACCCGCCGGTCGTGCGACAGGATACTCCTCTGGCAGCCCTGGCGCGCTAGGGCGCAAATCAAGTGCCTCCCACAATCGTGTGTGCGCCCCATGTTTCAGATCGAAGTCCGGGGTGACACGGCCACCAACGGGTTGACCTGAATCAAAGCTATCGCTTCGTCGATGTCGCCCTCCACTCCTCCTGCCGCGCTTCTGCCCACGAGGACTATCGCTACAACTCCGTCCAAACACTGGACTGACAAGAGGAGGTGGACGGGAAGAAGGGCGCTCACCTTCGTCAACAGGGTGGGCAAACGCTTCTGGAATACCGTAAAATGGATCGAGAGGAGCGTGGGGATCAAAATCGATACGCTGCATAAACGTCCCACGACCGCCACCCCGTCGTCCGCCGCGATGCCCACTGCCACGGAGACTAACCATACCACGACCACGCCCAGCACCAGAATTCGCGTCTGGATTCGTTTCGAACTTGACTTTGATGCCACAAACCTCCAACTCTCGAGTCACTGGTTCAGCTCTGAAAGATTCCTCGAGTTGATGGCCTCGTCGACGAGCCTCGTCGGGCATGGGGTGAAACAGTGGAAACTCACCAAACGCTGGAGGACCACGAGGGAGGGAACGTGGTGGAGGTGGTGGTGGTGGTGGAGGAGGTGGTACCGGAGGCGCTGACAATGAGCTTCCCCTACTTCCACCCCGTTCAATGCTTGAACGAGATGGACGATCCCGAGCGTGGGGACGCAGCTCTTCACCAAACCGATTCTCCTCCACGAAGAAGTCTTCATTCGGTAGCGATATGTCTGATCGCATCGCGCCGTACATTTCATGGCGGAATGAATCTGCTTCGTGCAGCGGTGCCCTCACGCTCGCAGTCGAGTCTCGATGGAAGATCAGTCCCTGTGTCTTCTCAGAAACAGACACACTGGCCGAAGCTGCTGCGACGCCAATCTGATACGCGAAGAAGGAGGTCGCCAACGCGACAAACACCCGGCTAACAGTGTCGTCGGCCATCACCATGTCTGGCTGTGGTGCCCATGACGGAACGATCTGGATCGCCACGAGTGTCCACAGTAGAAGCGGAACTGTAGCGAAGATGATGTTGAAGATGCTCTTGAAGAGGAGGAAGTACAATACAGAAAATGTCATCACGGATCCTGTGACTTCGCGCCCGCGCGTTGACGACTGCCGTGCTGGCGGGGCAGTCGTCGGCAGCGAGGGTGGCACGCGCTCGTACCCGCTTGCACCTTGTTGACTCGACTCTCTCCGCAGACTGCGCTCTCGCTCCTGCGCTTGTCGCTCGCTCTCTGACGGCTTCTCGCCCACCAGGCTGTTAATTCGGAGCTCGTTCCGCCAAAGCCACGCCACAAACAGGCGTGAGTAGCGCGTCGACGCCGAAAAGAGACACAGCAGCACGAGGCCGAGACCGCCGGCCGTGATTACGAGAAGAGCCACCAGCACCAGGCCGTTGAGCATGGAGAAAATGTGGAAGAGCAGCGTCCTGACGAGCGTCATGAAGACGCCGCGCTGAGACGGTGGCTGCACCATGCTGATTCGTTCGCGCCGCCTCCGCTCCTGCTTCTCCCACTCCTCGTCTACGATGCGCACGACTTCCTCCGTGCCAATGGGCCGCCGCCTGAGTGTCGCGCCGCGCCGAGAACCCGTCACCTTGGGCCGTCGCTGCCGCCTGTGCTTCTGGTGCGCTGGTCACCGGCGGGTTTTTGTTCGCCAAAACAGTGAGGCCGGTTACCTCTAGAAACAAATACCCGCAGAAGAGAAGGCGCGAGATATCCACTCTCTTCGCTGGACCTGGAAGCCAGTTGGCGTTGCGCCAGTCACTCCCGTTGACGCAGTGGGTACACCTCGATGGGAGGGCTGTGCTAGCAAGCGATATCGCTGGCGGTCACGCGTGCCGTCCAGATCCAAGAGCTGCAGTCTCAAGCGAATGGGTGAGTCACTAGCGGTTGGCGGTCTCACATTGGCCAGTGAGATTGTTGTTGGGTTCACTAGAACCTCTCAAAAGTGAATTGAATCATCCACGACCATCACTCTGTGGAAGCAACCACTCTTGGAGTTCGTGGCGTGGTCCACACCGTCGGCAATGGAAGTGGAGTGAATGCCGTGAGTGTGGGTGAACAGTCAACACCGCACAGAATGTTCTCGACAGATATGGGAGAGGCCACATGAAACTCGAAGCGAGCTTTATTGACTACTGCTGTACGGACTCTATTGTCTCCACCACACGAATCCTCTCAACTGCCTTCCAACACGACGAGGCTGGTGGCAGCGAGCGCTTCGGTGCCAGTGGCTCGACTTCGTGCAAGTGAGGCAGGAGAGGAGAGCAGCGTGGTCATGACTACTTGCCCAACTCGAACTAATGGGAATATCGATCTAGAATGATGGCCGAACAGGGACGCGCGGGGATAAATACTTGGCAAAAATTGCACGCACGAGTCACCACGAAGTCAGTCACACTCGTGCATCAAATCATCGACTTTTCGTCCCTGGAGGACCGAGTCCTCGTCGCCAACTTGGAAGTAAACGTGCACGTGGAAGATATCGATCGAGCGCTCCGGGTTGTCGTCGTAGTTCCAGCATTGAACGTGAGGAGCGTTCGCATCGATCCAGTTCTCCACGTACTGCTTGACTTGCTCGTGAGTAAGATCCCGAACGTGCCAAAGCGTCCAGTGCTCGATGCCTGCCGGTGTATTGTAAGGAAACATGTTCGGTTCCAAGCACGCGGTCCTACCATTCAGCGTCGTCGCGAAGATATGCTCTTCGGCCGAGCCGTAGTTTTCCGCAATCTCGTCAAGGTGGTCCCACTTGCGCTCTTTGCACTCGTCCGTTCGGCTCCAGTACTCGATGTAGAGAGTGCGTCGACTGTGCTGTTCCTCGCTACAGTCAATATCATAAGCAGGGGAGTAGTAGACATCGTCATCATAATCGTCAACAGTCTCCGCCGGCTGGCCCACCGAGGACTCGGACGTCATCTCGCAAGGGTGTTGTGCTTGGTCGTCATCTGTGGGGGTCGGTGGCTTCTCTTCACCTAGCTGAACACGTTTCGATGGTAAAATGCCTTCGACTTGCGCTACGTCACTCCATCGTCGTTTGCGCGAAGTCGGGCTAGTGGAGAGCGCAGGAGCAACATCCGCATTAATATAGCCACGCCCGGCTGTGGATACGTCGGTCCTACCATCCGCAGGAGGAAGCGAGTTTTCACCTGAGGATGCGGCTTGAGAATTATCGGAGTGGGTACTATGGTCGCTGCATTCCGCGGAGTCGACAACCGCGTGGTTTTTCTCGCCCTCCTCGATGCAAGCCTGAAAGAAAAATTACATCAGTCAGTGTTCCGACAGAAATCGATTCGAGAGTCCCAACGCACCTCGCTCGCGTGGCAGTGGTCGCCGAGCTGAACCTCAGAAATGGAGGAGGGCGACGACGCCTTGTAGCAGTTCGCAGGCTCGTCGAGCCTTGTGTTGATTTCGGCCAAGGTCATGGACGTGGTGCACATCACGACAAAAGGGCGATCTCTGTTCTCGCTGATACTCCCGTGGTCTTGCGCTGTCGTATTCTAGTGGATCTGTTTCTGCGGTTGACGGTGAGCGGAAGCCGATCGCGCGGGCTTCTTCGTGTGGGTTGCAGTTCCGTGTCTGTCAGCAGAGCGATTCTCGATTGGTTCTTTTCAGTGTCGAGCAGGCCAACGGGAGGGGAAACCAGTCACAGAGGTCCTCTATTTAGAGTGCAACACAGACTCTCTCCCAAAAGCATACAAAAACCTCGCCAAATGGTGGAGGTCAACACTCCTCTTTGGGAAGGTGTTGGAAACTGTAAAAGTCGATTACCTTTGGTAAATCATCAGTCATATCAGTTGATCCATGACGAGAGTATAATGTGTCCGAGTGGTTGGTTGGTCAAGGAGTTGCTGTGGCGGCAAGCGACGCAAAACCGAGTGGTGACCATGGGCAAGCGATCGGCGTCAGCGACCAAGAAGGAGACCACGGCGGCACCCACCACAGGTATGGACTTCGCGGCACTGCCCTCTGAGCGTCCTCTCAACGCGTGATGTGGCTTCAGATGAGACGCGTCTCGCAGAACAATTGTTTGCGTCCTCGTCGTCCGGGATCGTGGTCAGCAGCGGAAGCTCGCAGGGCAACAAGCGCAAGAACGCCAAGCAGCTGAAGGCGGCGTGGATAGATGAGGATGACGCCAATGTGGAAGTCAAGCTGGACGACGAGACGCGACTGCGCAAGCTGCGCAAGGTCGAGGACGACACGGTTGACGGCCTCGAGTTGCAGCAGCGACTGAAGAAGCAGTACGTTGGCAATTATCGCCATCGCTGGTCAACCTGAACCATTTACGAGCATGCGTTGCTAATAGGTTCCAGTCCGGCCACGGAACGGTCTCTTGGGCAGATCCGAAGAACTTCGTCGGCGCAAACCGTGACCCTGCGATGCTGTCGGACAGCGAGGACGAAGACGGCGTCGACACCGATCAAGTCGTCCGCAGCACCAGCAAATTATTGGATGCGTCGCACGATGTCCTTCCTCAGGGCACGCTCGAGATCTGCCGCATGAAAGACGCGAACCAGCACGCTCCTTCCGGTGCCGCCATCCAGTCGGTTCAGTTTCACCCCAATGGCCAATTGTTGCTGACGGCAGGTCTCGACAAAACGCTACACCTCTTCCAGGTAGATGGCACAAGCAACGCACGGGTCGAGAATGTTTTTGTCAAGGACTTGCCGATAGTGGACGCCAAGTACACGCTCGGCGGTAGCCGAGTCATTCTCTCAGGTCCCCGCTCATATTACTTCTCATACGATCTGGAGGCTGGTTGTGTCACCAAGATTCCAGGTATCTCTGGTCGAAATGAACGCAAGCTCGAGCGTTTCGCTGTTTCGAGGTCTGGCGATCAAGTTGCGTTCCTCGGTAGTGATGGGTACTTGAGCTTGGTCTCAGCGCGCTCGTATGAATGGATCGGAAACATGAAAATGAACGGCGAGGTCAAGTCAGCGACCTTCTGCGATAACGATCGCTACATTTTGAGTACGGGTGGTGACGGCACAGTGTACAAGTGGGACACGCGGACGCGCAAGTGTGTATTTGTTCAAGAAGACGAAGGCAGTTTGGGAAACTTTTCCATCGCGTCCAGCTCAGACGGCAAATACTACGCGACAGGTTCTTCCAGCGGTGTAGTTAACGTCTACACCCATGGTAACCTATCGTACAGCAGCAAGCCCCACAAGACCCTCATGCAGCTCACCACACAAATCGACAACCTCGCATTCAATGCAGACTCGCAGATCCTGGCGATGGCATCAAAAGATTCACGTGACGCACTCAAGATGGTGCACCTGCCAAGTTTCACGGTCTTCTCAAACTGGCCGACAGCTCAAACCCCACTCCACTATGTAACAGCAATGGACTTTAGCCCAAACAGCGGTTACTTCGCCGCTGGAAACGCGCGAGGGCGTGTGTTACTCTACCGCCTGACACATTATGGCTCAACGTAAGCTCTCATGAGGCTCTAAGACTCACACACATAGATACAAGAACTTGCGGTCACCGTACAACGACATCTCAGGATAAATGGACTTCAACTCTATGATGAACTTCATCTCTCATCACGTGGTCCATATGTCGATGCTACTTTTGCGCCGTAGTCGCAAGCGATTCCATAGCTTCATCAACTCCTCGGCCTACACTCCCGGTAGGATCGCCTATTGTAAATCTATCCCATGACTTTGCGACTTGATGACTCAACTGCGTCAGGGCGTCGTCGATTGCCCGTGGGCCTTCGAGTGGGTGAAAGGGTGACGGAGATAAGGTAAACGGCTTTGCTTGTGGCGAACAGGGAGAGGCACCCTGAAAACGACGCCGCTCCGGTTGTAGTGAGTGCCGTGGAAGCTGACGATTCTACAGTCAAGGGAAACGATGTGGGAAAACGAGTCAACGATGGCGAATTTTTTCCGGCTTACTATGTGCGCTTGCGTGGGTCTCTGGGAGCCGAGTGGGAAGACATCCGAGTCGTCATGCGACGTCAGAGGGTGCTGGAGCTGGTGACGGAGAGCATTAATCGCAGCTCTTGCCTTGAGAGGATTAGTTGACTTGGCCACGTGCAAGGAACGCGTTATGACAGTGGCTGGTACACCTGGTATCTGACGGGCGCCAGGGCGGTCAGCTCCTCGTACAGCAGAAGACACACGAGAACAAACCTCTGGAAATGAAGTTGATGGTGCTAGCACATCCTCGATCCCAACTCCAGTGAGGAAAGTTGTGTCGCTCGTGTCTACTTGAACTGCAGTTGGCAACCAGTTAGAGTATGCGACAGCTCTGCTGATGTTTGGGTTCGGGGTCCTACCTTTCACGCGTGGTGATGGCGAAGTTGTTTTGCTCTGTTTAGGCACTTCGACAGAAGGCTCCGTTTTGGAAACTGCTCGCGACCGGAACGGCGAGGGCAAAACCACTTCGTCGGGGAGCATCTTATAGATCTCTACGTTGCCGTATGTCGCAGCAGCATTCCGTTTTTTTTTCTTGTCGGGATATGCCACAACCACGCTCAACTCTCTCTTGGCATTCACAATGTACTCTGAAAGTGTCGGAACCGGATCATAGTTTAACTTTGTCTGATCATGTGAGGCCACCGCTACATGGGCCAGTGGATTTCCGTACAGAACGAGCTTTCGCAGTGAGTGGAGCTCGCCCGTATACAAAACGTCGGCCTCCTCACTGATCCTGTTGTGCGCCAGGTTAAGATATACGAGATTGTAGAACCCTGCACCTCGCTTGCTGTCCACAGACAGCGCAGATTCAGGGAAAGACGGGAGCTTGTTATGGCCGAGATTCAAATTTCGAAGTCGGGGCATCATCGCCAGCAAGTTGAACACCTCGGGCCCGCTGATGCTATTGTGTTCGAGTGAGAGGGTCTCCAGCTTCGAGAATCGATCCATCACCGGAGGAAGGGATCGAATCCAGTTGCTGCCCAAGTAAAGCTCGCGAACACGCAACAATTTCGAAAGTTCTTCGACGTCCTTGGTAGTAAGGCAGTTGAATGAGAGATTGATCACCTCGAGATTTAGGAAGCTATTAGGTGAAATGAGAACGTGCTGCAACGCGTTGCACTGGATGTCTAGCTCTATGAGCTGAGGTAAACAACCAAATGGTTCCAGAGGTGCTTCGTTGTCACTGATATCGAGGCGTGTGAGGCTGGAGAAGAATAGAAGGTCTTCAGCGACAATATTACTAATGTGGAGACCAGAAAGAACTGCATGGGTGACCTCGTCCGGGAATTCGACTCGACAGCAGTCCAGTAGCATAAACCCATCCAACGTTCGCCCACTTTCTTGGTTCTTGCTCATGTTTAGACGTCTCTGACCTCCCCTAGTCTTGGCATTGCGAGCAGACCTTCTTTCTTGCGTAGTCGAAACTGAGTCAGGAGCAATCGGGAGCGGTATCTGCAAGTTTGTCGTTTGGACAGGAAGTCGCACGAGATCACGCTTGCGCTTCACGTTCATCACGCAGTTAGAGGCTCGAAGGGAACAGCATACATCAGATTAGATGTCGATAGAAGTCCCGTGCTTAATTCCCTGCTAAAAATGGCCACGCGGGGATTCAAAATCTAAGGGAACTTGCGTGTACAAAGGAATTTTATGGATATCCTGCTTGCTTCGACATGATACCTTCTGAAAATGTGGTGAATATCACACTACGCCACAGTCTTGATGATGCGGTAGATAATGTGCGCGCTCAGGACCGCTACAATAAAGTAAAGCGAGAGGATCTTCCACTGGTTCTTGCGCTTGAGACTAGCCAGATGGGCGCTAGCCTCGTCAGCATCCTCTCGTGCTTCGTCCACCTACCAGGAATGCACAATTGTAATCAAAAGGCATCATGCAACCAGGAACTCCACGTACGTTCGTGCGTGCGTTATTCAGTTGCTCACGCTGTCGAGCAAGGTTGTCGGTGATGTTGACAGCTAGAACACCATAGAAACTATCAGGTCCAAGACAACGATCACTAGGCACAAGCTTTGACGCACCAAGAGCTTCACTTTCGGCAACAAGCTTCTTGGCATCATCTAGATGATTGCCAGCACTTGAAACAAACCGTCAGACACAGTCACATCCAGGAGTCGCTTTGTTCGTACCCATCGAGGCGAGTCTGGTAGCGAGCCATTTGATCTTTCTAAAGGGCGTCGAGTACTCGGTCAACTGCAAGTCGGTGCTCACAAAAACCAAGTATAGTGACGCACCGCGCTCAGATCCTTCGGTCGTTCGTTCAGCCGCTGCTGACTGTCGGCCACTAGTTTATTCTTTTCGAGATGCGATTTGAGCTTGTCAACCGTCGACTTGCAGCTGCGCACCTGATACGAATGGCCCAATCGATTAGTGAACAATCGCAGAGTGCGAAGATAACGCAGGACCTAACCATTTGGTGCATCTTCCGTCGGTCCTGGGAGTCGCCTGAACGTGACTCGCTTTCGAGGATTCGAAGCTACATGCATCTTCCATCAGTACCTTGACCTCCCAAACGAGTCTTGGCGTCGCGACATACGTATCGTTCGGCCTCGCCGACGCTGTTCTCGGCGCGCATGATCGCCTCATCGCGTGCAGCTACGAAGCTCTGCGATGAGACGACAACCACGATAAAAAAACGACCCCCTCATCCACGTACGCTTGCTCGTGGCGTCGGCGATGGCCTTAATGTCCTGCTTCGCCTCGTCGCAGCACTGCTCGAAGTCTTCTTTGTAGCCCATGAAGGAGTCGGTCATGGTTCCTCGCGTTTTCTGCCGTCGCCAATTCTCGGTCAATTCTCTCAGCACCGCTGCGCTTCTTCACGTGTGTCGCCGTCTCCGACCACTCTCCGCAGCCTCGCGTGTCGCGTTCTCCTGCTTCTCGCCGCGTCGAAGCGAGTGGGCACTTCACACCCCCGTCGGCCTGGTTCGGCGAATGTCGCGATTACGGCAGGAGAGCTCCACTGAGAGCGGCCGGGGCGCCATTTCAGCCAATCGCGGTCGTTGATTGGAAATTTCCGATGGGAGAGAACTGGGTTGTCAAGGTTCAGCACAAATTCAATTTTTGAATTGAATTAGAACCTACTGACATGAGGTAATGTGTGCTCCCATTATCTCGAGGCAGATTTTCCAAATGTGGTATTACTGTATTAGTACAGTAATTTGGCCCAAGACAGGTTTTTCAAAGTTATTCTCGGAGTTCAACATCTCACTCTCGAGCAAGCAGCTAGCTCCATTGAGCGTGCTGGCACCGAGACGGCGAATCTGCAACGACACTAAAAGCACGACGACGGTCGCATACGCGTGGTCCCCGTGTAGCGAGATCTGGATCAGGCCGACGGCGACTCACAGCTCACTCGAATAGAGACGCCTAGTCGAAGCCAAGGACGTTCTCCAGCACCGCCACCAGCAAAATCGAAAGCGGGTACAGCAGAACGATGATCAACGCATCCTTGAGGCGCTGCGTCTTCTTCATCGCGAAGTAGCCGATGGCCAGTTCCACGAAGAGAATCGCAATAGTCTCAGCGCTGAACTCCCAGACGAGGCCGCCCTTGAAAAAGAGAAGCGCCGCGAAGATACCAAGACAGAACGTGTTGTTCATGCACGCGGCCCCGAGGAGCGCGGCGATCGAGATCGAGATGGTCTTGGAGGTCTTCTTGGATGCGTAGTTGTAGGCGGCGATGAGCTCACTGGCGTTGGAAGCGAGTGGGGCAACGATGAACGACACGTAGAACGCCGGGATGCCCGTTCGAGCTCCAACTTCAGAAAGCACGTCAACCATCGGGTCCGAGAAGATCAGCACGAGCGCTGTACCAATGAACATCTGGTACGTCGCACGTAGCTTGATCTTGCGCTGTTGCTCCTGAATGGACAGGTGGGCGAGATCCTCAGGAACTTCCTCCTCCTCTTCTTCCTCCTCATCATCGTCAACAGGCAGTTCAGCCTTGGTCGGCTTGACGTACACACTCTTCAGTTCAAGAGTGCGACCCTCCTGCTCGGCCTCGTACTTGGCCACCAAATACTTCAACGTAGCAGCAGAGAGCTCGTTGAGGTCGATGAAGCCGCTCTTGTCCTTGTCGAACTCAGAGAACCATCGATCCACATCTTCGCGAGTGATAAGCTCACCCATATCCTTGCAGAACGACTGAAGCTCGTCGACGTCCATGCGCTTGTCGCCGTTCTTGTCATACAAGTGGAAGAAGGGCTTGATGAGTTGCTCAACACGCTTCTGAAGTGCACGAGTGTTGAGAGCCGTGCTTTCACTTGGTGCTTGCTTCTTCATCAGAGCGAGCTCCTCAGCCAGCACACCGGACAAACTGATCTCTCCGTTGCGGATCGCAGCAATGCGAACCTCCTCGATCACATCGTCAGCCACAGTCGAAGCTCGCTTGGCGTTCCAGTACAAGTACGCGACAAATGCACCCATCGACACGAGGAAAGCAACAAAAGCGAATGGGCGCTCCGCCTTGACCACAGCAGCATGATCGGCCTGGGCATCCTGCTGGGTCGTACCAGTGTACCGAAGTGCTGGCACCTGAAGGATGAGGTAGATCAAACTCGTGGCAATCATCGTCTTGGCGGTCGTGCGAATCTCATCGAAGACAACGACACCAGTGCGAAGAAGGCTCGCGTTACCAGGAGGGGAAAGCTTGCTCCAACCCTCTGGGGCGTTCTTCGGACGGACGTAGCTGCCATTGCCACGTTCGTCAATGTTGACACGACCAGCGTAGACGCTCAGGGCCCACGGGATCGTGAGCAGCATGATGGTCGAGCCAGCGAGCGCACCGACACCAACCGAGACTTGTTCCTGGGCATCTGGTCCCATGCCGGAGAAGAGCACGATGGCACCATCTGGCACAGCGCCAAGTACAGGCAACACAATGCTTCCGACGATACCGGCCATCGCTATGATGTAAACGCACAATCAGCTCAGTGACTCCACGAGACTCAGATTGTGTGAGAAGGTACGTACAAGGCACAAGCAGCAGCAGCTCGCTGCCGTCCGAGATCATGTTGCTCGCGTTGAAAAGCACGTAGCCGTAGACAGCGCCGAGGAACAGCACCTGCACGAGGCCTTCGCCTCCCGGCGGCAGATCCTTGGGGTCGATGAACGGGAGGCCCGACATGCTCACTGGTTGTTCCTGGTCCCGCGTAACTTGAGCAATGAGTCTAGTGGCGTCCAGCAGTCGATCCACTGGCTTGGCTTTGTGCGATGGGTTCGCATGAAGTGAGCTGCAGGTGCGGGGGCGGGAAGGAGGGTGGATGAGCAGCTCCCTTTGATGATCCCCTTGTCTGCGGGGAGGGGCGACGATGGTAGAGTTGAAGGTGACTGGATCTTAGGATCGTCCGGATACGACTTTGTGTATAGCCAACAGACCACATACTCTCGCAAAACCGCGGCGACGATGTGGGACGAGTCGACGGATGAGATTTGCGTTTTCCTCACACCGACATCTGAGCTTGGCACCCGTGAGCAAAGAACTTGCGCTTTCCTAACGAGTGGCCGTAGCGTCTCGACGGCTAAGATGAGAGCGCAAATGAGTTGGATACAGGAATCATTTGAGCAATAAAAAACGTGGAACTTCAACCGCCTCGGCTGGCATCCCAACTGGCCCCTTTTGGTCCCCAGCTCTGTGTTGAAGGGGGATGGGATCAGTATCCGGATTTCGTATATAAATGTATACCTGGTATACACGTCGAAGTGATGATGCCGAAAGATACCCCACTGACGCCAATTGATCACGCGTGAAAAAACGCGTGCGCGTGGTCTTCGTTCCATGTGTCCCACACGCTCCGTCGGCTGCATGCGCATGCAGCGCTCGAGAACACTTGGCTCCGAGCTTCCCAGAGACGTCAGTGCATGCGGGCACGACTAGAATGAATGGCGGGGGCGGTTTCTTTCATCGAGCACTGTTTCTTGGCCTAAGACTCATTGGTGGTGCTGAGTCTAGTGAAGACTCCTGAGGATGTATGCGACATACGCGGGTACCCATGCGTGAGTCATGCTCCGTGCTCAAGCCAACTTCCACTGGAAGATCGTGCGGTCGTTACCCCCGACCGAAATGAGGTACTTGTCGTCCGGGCTGAAACGCACGTTGGTGACGTGGGATGCATGGCCGCGAGCCTCTTTAAACTTGGCGCCCTTCATCGTGCACGGGTACCGGAAGAACTTGACTTTGGACGAATCGTCGCCCGTGGCAAGGATCGTTCGCGACGCCGAGGCACACACCGTGTTTATGTCGGTCCCATCCGCGCACTCGGGCCAAATGCCTTGCACCGGCCACCCGAGCGTGCACGTCCACGTGTGCCACGTCGTATCCTTAAGGGATGAGGCCGAGCGGACCTGCTCGCTGGAGCTCGTGTCGCAGAAGAGCAGCTCGTACGCGCCACAGTTCGACTGGATAAACTTGCCATCCTTCGAGAAGTCGAAGTGGGTGATGTAGCTGTTGTGCTTGGCAAACGGCTTGCGCTTCTTGAAGACACCCTCTCCGGTTGCCGAGAACAAGTGGATAGCGTTATCGTGCGAGGCCACGCCCAACATCGTGCCGCATGGGGAGAATTTGATGTCACTTATCCACTCTTT
Source organism: Pythium scleroteichum (assembly GCA_023335855.1). Lineage (NCBI taxonomy): Eukaryota > Oomycota > Peronosporomycetes > Pythiales > Pythiaceae > Pythium > Pythium scleroteichum. The sequence goes on along the minus strand of JAADVR010000002.1, from coordinate 30,167 downwards.
TGCGGGGCGGTCTTCGAACAGCACAGCAGTGTCGCTGATGCGGATCACTGTAAACGCCCCTTCTTTTGACTGAGCTGCTTTCTGTGAGCCCTTTCGACGAGTCCCGTTATCTCCGCCATACCCAACTGCCAACATTGAGTCGTCAGGTGAATACGCACAGGCACGGGCCTTCGCAGCAAGCTTCGTCATCGCTATTTGCTTCTTCGTGTCCATATCCCAAATCCGCAAGGTTGCGTCGTCACCAGTGGTAACAAACTGGTTCTTGGTTGGGTGAACGGCCAAGCCCCAGAGTTCCAGTGCGAAGTGGCCAGAGAAGAGTGGCTTCCCGTCGTGCAATACTGCGCCATTCGATACGTCAACCTCCAAAATATCACTCGAGCCTGTACCAAGTAGAAGCCGTTGACTGTCAGCAGAGAGAGTTGCACTCCTGATGGCTTTGATGAGACATCCAGGGTTGAGAACATTTAGGTCAATTGTCTTGAGCGGCTGATAGGATGAGTTCCACATCATCATCTTGCCATCTTTCCCACCACTGAGAAGAACCGCGATCTGTTTGTCCGATGCTGTCATTTCCTTCGACTGGACGATCGTGCTTTCACCGTCATGTGCCTTGATGACTCGGCTCAAGTCCTCTCCTGTCCACACATATAGCTCGCCGCTCGAGGTGCCCGTCACGACATCGCTGCCAAACAGACAGCCCATTGGGAATGTTTGGAGTGTTCCTTTCTTGCCAACTTTGCCTTTCTTGTACGCCATCGACTTTCCCTCCACGCGCCAGAAGAGGATATGTTTGGAACCACCCGTGATGACGGACGTTCCATCTCTTCCAAACGCACAGAAGGTGTTAACTGCTTTGTCTCCTTTCGCCGACGCGATTAGCTTCGCAAGCGTCCACGAGCCATGGCTAGTATCCTCCCACAATGCAACTGAATGATCGTCATCGTCCCCGATGCTAACCAACTTGGACGCGTCCAGAGAAAACGCTAATGAAACCACTCCTCGTGTGTGAAAACCTCTCAGCTCTGATCGTAATTCACTCGTGTGGGCATCCCAGACTCGAACCACAGGCTTCTTTCCGCGTTCTCCAGTGGCGACCAAGTCGCCCTTTGGTGTGATCGTAAAGCTTATGATGTCATCATTATGACAGAGGTGGTGCTTTTGGAGATGGTTTTTCTGGTCGAATATCACCCCAACCGCCGCAGTATGATAGACAATTTCTCCGTGAGAGTTGTAGGCAAGGTTTTGCTTGGACATTTCAGTGTGGTATCCGTAGACCCAGTCCAATTCGACTTGAAGATCAGGCTCGCGCACATTTAGAGTTGGAGTATTACTTGGTGCAGCGATTGCACCCAGCCATGGCTTGACAGCCATGAACTCGTCACCTTCGGCTTCTTCCAGTTCATCATCGCTCACAATATCTGTGCTTTGGCTGTCTTCTTCAGATCGAGCAACATTGGCGGCCTCACCATCGCCTACCACTCTCCATTCCATGATGCACCGGTCATTGCCGCCAGCGCTGACCACGTATTTGTCATTGTGCGACCAACGCACAATTGTGACATGCGAGGAGTGGCCGCGATGCTCGATGAAGCTAGCATTCTTTTCCGTACACGGATATCGATACAACTTGACTAGCCCGAAGTCGTCCGACGTTGCCAACAAGTCTCCATTATGGCTGCGATCTACCGAGTTCACGTCTGTTCCATCCGAACATGGAGGCCAAATTCCCTGAACAGGCCAACCAAGAACGCACGTCCATGATTCCCATTTGGCATCCTTAGCGCTGGAAGCCGAAGTGATGTGCTTCCCTGTGGTGGCATCGCTGAACAGAAGCTCGTAGGCGCCGCAGTTACTCTGAATGAACCTGCTGTCGGACGAGAAATCGAGATGAGTGATATAGCTTTGGTGCTTTGCGAACATCCCGGTCTTGGTCACTTTCTTAAACGACAAGTCATGGACCTTGTACAGATAGATATGATTGTCGTGAGAGCCTACAGCTAGAATGAAACCGTTCGGCGAAAACTTGACTTCGCTGATGGGTTGTTTAGACGGCTTGTCTTCGAACAGCTTTCTGTAGAGCTCATCATACTGAAAAATGACCACACTACCCGACTTGGTCTGAGCTTTTGCGTTGCGAGTGGCAGCGGCAGCGTGCCTCCCCCCGAAGCCAACCCCAATCACTTCGGTTTTTCCGGCAGCAAAGATTGTGCACGCGCGAGCCATTGCATCGAGCTTCACTTGTCGAAGCAGAGCCTTTTTTTCTAGACTCCAAACTCGAAGAATCTGGTCATCTCCTGCCGTGCAGTACTCAGGTCGGTTGGGGTGAACCGCCAAGCCCCAGAGTTCCAACTGGGAGTGACCTCTCGTGATTTCAGTCAAGGCACTCCCCATAGATGGCAATCGGCTGGTGTCGACTTCGATGACGTCACTACCTCGTGTACCGATCAAAAATGTACGCAACGAGCGACCACTCGGCGAAATACTTCGAATTTGCGGGTCGAAGATACTCAATGCCGGTGCATGTTCCATTAGATCGAACTTGTATGTATTACTGAGGTTCGTATCCCAGATCATGATCGTGCCATCCTTGCTACCGCTGACCAGCTCATCAGACGCGCAGAGCGCGTACACATTTGAGGTATGTGCTCGCAAAATTTGTGATACTTCGTTCGATCCTTGAAAAAGATATAGATCTCCGTTTGATGCACCTGCCACGACGAACTTGCCGAACGAAACCACGCACTCAAAAACACTCGGCATCTTGTTGTCCTTATGTTTAACCTTTCCGAAGATGGCCTTCTTCGATGTCAAATTCTTGCCCTGTTCACGCCAAAATCGAATGTGTTTATCACCACACGTGATCCACTCGTTATCGTGGAAGCTCATTGATGTGACTCGACATCGCTCCCCCTTCGCGGTGGCGACAAGTAGTCCGTTCTCCCATGAATAAATTGCCACCGAATGGTCATCGTCTGCACCAACGCTGCCGAGCTTTTTACCATCCGACGAGAAACAAATAGCTGGAATTCCTCTTTGATGGAATCCCTCCAGACATGAGATTGCCTTTGAAGGGTCGCTTGAACTCCACGTGAATATCCTCGGTCGCTTGCCCATTTGCGCAGTCGCGAAAGTGGTGCGATTCGGATGACTACACAAAGCAACGATATCATCGTCGTGGCTTTTGAAGAATGACTGACGCTGACTTGTCCTGTCGTACACGATCCCCAGCGCTGCAGCGTGGTACACTACTTTTCCTTGGGCGTCGTAGTGGACATTGTTGGCCGCGTTCTGGCCTTGGTATCCGTTGACACGCTCCAACTCAAGACGAGCGTCTGGGACAGCACTTTTGATCTTCATTGTCTTAGCACCCGTTGGGGGAACGATAGCACCGAGCCACGGCTTAACTGCCATAAATTCGTCCCCAACATCGCTCTCTACTACATCGAAGCTGTTAAGGTTATCATTTCCATCCCTTGCAACGTCATCGATGTCAGCTTCCATTCTACGCTTTGGTGGTGACTGATCTTCAGTGGGGCTGAGATCTACACCGGCAGTGACCGACGTTTCGTTGCGCCAAACAAATAGGCAGCGATCATTCCCCCCCGCGGATAAAATCCACTTGTCGTGAAGAGACCACTTGACTTTAGTCACGTGGGATGAATGACCTCGCAGTTCAACATATGACGCTTTTTCGACAGCACAGGGATACTGGAAAATCTTCACCTTGCCAAAATCGTCTCCCGTTACCAGAAGTGTACCATCCTTGGATCGATCGACCGAGTTGACATCCGTGCCGTCACTGCATTCCTCCCAGATCCCTTGCACCGACCAACCAAGGGTGCTCGTCATCGTGTGCCACCTCTCGTCGCGCAAAGAAGATGCATTGGTGATGTGTTGAGAGGTTTGAACATCACAGAATAGCAGTTCATAGCCACCGCTCGTGCTTTGAAGGTGCAAACCGTCGGATGAAAAATCGAGATGGGTTACATAGCTAGAGTGTTTCTTGAACGCTTGCTTTCTGGAGAACCCTTTCAGCACGTCGTAAAAGTAAACAATCGTGTCGTGACTGGCGACTGCGAGCGTCCGTCCATCAGGAGAGAACTTCACATCGCTAATCCATTTCTTGGGTTCAAAACAAGCTTCCTTCACTTTGGCCAAATCGTGCTCAGTAAAGACGATGAATCCTCCGGATGGCTTTTTCCCCCGATTCGAGTTGGATCTCGTACGATTTTCCGGGATACCACCATCTGCACCGAGGCCCACAACGATGAGCTTCCCGTCGTTAGAGTACGCGCATGCTCGAGCAGGCATGTCCAAACTGATTGACCGTTGTTCTCTCTTCGTCTCCATATCCCAGATCCGCAACGTGTGGTCATCGCCCACTGTACAGCATTGAGACTTGCTGGGGTGGGTGTCTAGACCCCACGTCTCCCCGCGGAAGTGCCCCGTCGCCAAGGCTTCGGGATGCAAGTTCTTGCCGGTTCGAAAGTCCAGTTCCAAAATTTCAGATGCTGCGGTTCCAACAAGGATTGCCTTCTTGTCAGGTGACAATGAGCAGCTTCGAACTCCTGGGTGCAGGCACGAAAGACCACCACTCGCCTCTTTGATGAGGAATGGCCCACTGAGTTGCTTAAGTTTGTCGTCCCAGACCGAGACATGGCCATCCTTAGTACCCACGACCAGCGTTCCGGAGAAGTAGCTTAATGCCTGAACTGCTCCTCCGTTTGGTTTTGCCACGCTAGATAATTCGCGCCCTGCGAACAAGTAGAGGCTTCCATCATTTGTGCCGACCACCAGTGCACGGCCGTTAGCGATGTACTCAGCTACATGGAACAGTTGCGGAGACCCCTTGGTGCCGAGCACAGCTCGCTTGTGGGCGAGTGCCTTGCCGTCGAATGTCCAGAAGTCGATACTCTTATCCGCGCAGCACGCAAACTCGAATGGCCCGGATCCTAGTCTGGGGCACAAGTGAAAAGGTGTTGCTTTGTTCCCTTTTGAAAATGCTACCAGTGTAGCTGACTTCCAACTGTCCTTAGTCACGTACGCAGCCACGCTATGGTCGTCGTCGTTTCCAATCGAAACGAGCGTGGATGCTCCACAGAAAGCAACGTGCAACACACCGCGTTGGTGATATCCCTGCAGCACGCATAGCGTTTCAAGAGTGTCTGAGTTCCAGACGATAATCTTGGGTAGTTTCCCGATCTCGCCACTGGCAACAAAGGGTTGTTGGGGATGAACACCCAGACAAAGCACATCGTCGGTGTGGCCGAGATAATGGCGCTGTTTCTTTCGTGCTATGTTGAGTAGCACGCACGCGGAGGCAGCCGGGTACACAATCTCGTCTGTGTTACCTGTACAGTAGCGGACATTGTTTTTCGACTCTTGAGCATTGTATCCGAAGATCCACTCGAGAGCCACCGAGATAATGGGGGCAGCTTTGCTGAGCGACGGCATCTTGCTAGGTGGTACGATGGCTCCTTTCCAAGGCTTAACAGCAAGAAACTCGTCTCCCTGGCCATTCACAGCGCTCGCATAGACTTGAAACGACAAATCGCGGAGCTGACTGATTTCGTCAGCATTTTTAGCTTCCAGTACTTGCGAGGTTTCCACTGCAATTGCGTCGCTGATTTCATATTCGGCGTCGTCGTCGTCGAGTTGGTTCTTTGTTTGCGAAGATGCTTCCGCTCGATCAAACACATCCAAAATGGTCCGGGCTGTTTTGTTCTCCAGGCAGTATGTTCGGAACTGTTCACAGTTAATGACGACTTGATTGAGGCTCGCCGCCACCGAAGTAATCTTCGCGATTTCACGGAACACTCTCTCGGCAAGAACTTCAATTTCATCATCATTCAGGTACAGCGGTGACTTGGGGTCCGGCGTCGATGAGGTCGGGAACGCAAGGATTTTCGACAAACCTAAGAGAGTTGACTTCATCGAAATTGTTACTTCGCCCAAATCCAGTGCGCCATCCTCAGACATATCCCATGAGTCGAAGATCAAGTCAATCTTATCCTCGATGGAGGCTGATGCGATGAACGCCATCGCGGACAAGAACTCGAGCGCGTCCATGACTTCGATGCTCCCTCCCCCATCACTACTTGTCGTTTTTACAGCAAATAGATCGAAGGCATGGTCGGCGTGGAGCATGGCGCGGGAAGACGACGCGTGGATATCGAGCGAGCTGGCGGCCTTGCTGCAGACCACTCGCAGTTGCGCCCGCGAGAGCGCAAACGACGACGCATGGTCGTAGAAGCTTCGCCAGTAGGCCTCAATGTCCTTGACCCGTAGATCATTGTATGGCAGAACAGCATCCGCGAGGGCCACTCTCTCTGGCTCGCGCAGCGCCGCGGTGATTGCATTGCCCATGCTGGCGCTCCTTCAACTCGGACTTGCACCCTTTCGAGATCGTGTCACAATTACGACCAATCGTATTGCTGAGAGTGTGCGAAGCTCTCAGTTGCTAAATAGGGTGTGGATTAAAGTAGTAAAATAGCAATAATGGTTTCCAAATTACAACCTGATACTGTACATTCTCGGAGCATTCCCTCTTGCGCCCACCCATTGGGAATCCAGCTGACCGAGAAGGTGACCAAGAGCAATCGCGATGGCCGACATCCAGAACTTCCAGACTTTCGGTGCGTACGGTGGACGAATGGCCGCTGCTCTGCAGCGACCTAACCGTGTATCCGTTCTGGGCGGAGTAGCTGACCCACTGGCCTTTTAGATGCCTTCGCTGACGCCAAGGACGAGTCTGGCTTGGGACGCGGCAAGGTCCACGTGCGAGTGCAGCAGCGTAACGGCCGCAAGAGTTTGACGACCGTGCAGGGTCTCGCGGACGACCTCGACATCAAGCGTATCCTGAAGGCGTTTAAGAAGAACTTCAGCTGCAACGGCGCCATCGTCAAGGATGAGGAGCTGGGTGAGATTCTTCAGCTGTCGGGAGACCAGCGACAAAACATCAAGGACTTCCTCGTTGACCAGGAGATCTGCACGGCCGGCGAGGTTGTGTTGCATGGTTTCTAAGCTCATTACATAGGAGGAGGTTATGTACAGATACGGACGTTAGCATGTGCGTTGCGATCAAACTCGGCTCAACACCAAGTAGTATGCTGGTTTCCGTGCCGGTAATAATGAGACCATGCGTGTCGATTGCATCAGAACAGCCTTATCACTGCGGCACTGATTTATTTTGATGCGGGAGGCAGGGAAAACCCCACTTTTATTCACCACATGATGTCTTAAAGCAGGACCAATCCGCACGTACTAGCTTCTTTATCAGTTTGTCTCCTCACAGTTTGTGTTCAATCTTGAACTCGGGGAACTGAAGGTCTGGCTGCCAAATACCCTGCACTGTCGGGCGCTTAGAGATAACCGGCTTCTTCATTCGGGTCATTTTGCGGCCGCTAGTGTTACGCAGACGTTCAATCTGAGAACACAGACGCAATTAGGAAGGCGGACGGGCAATAGCGCCTCCACTAATCGCAACGAACCATGCCCAAAACGAAGGGAATCTCCTGGTTCTTGACATCAATCACCTTCCGGTCGTTCGTGACTTCATGGTGAGTAGCGGCAATCAGTCCAATCCCCACGAGAGCGATCCTCAAGAATCTCACGTACTGTAGTCGCCAATTAGTACAGGGTGTCTAGCGCCTTTGATTTCAGTCTGGAACGAGACCTGAGGGTTTTCCTTGACGAATTGGAGGAAGCGCGAGTCCTTCAGCATTTCCCTACAGTCGCATGCCCCTGATCGTTTAGCACTGCTGTTCAACGACGGCCTTTCCGGTGTCCAACTAGAACGTCTAGCAGTCAACATACCGCACATGCTTGCTGCTGCCGCCGTGCTGGCAGTATCGAATGGTGACCTGTTGCAGCTGCCACACTCCCCGCGTCGCCATGGTTCGTCTTTATCGATTGCCAACCACCACACTTCCAGGCCGACCAATCCTCCAAGTACTGCATCCCTTCTCATAATTCCGCATACAGTCGGTCGTCACTAAATCATTATATTTTATTCTATCCAATCGCACCAGGGGAACAAGAGTGATGGTCGCATTTTGGATGCGCGTGAACTTGACTCGCACCAAGGGAAACCGCGCCAAGGGAAACAGCGACGATGGCCGCGACGCCCTCGAGCGACGTGCAGAGCCTACTGCAGCTCGTTCGCTCGCACCAGCGCTCCCACGATGACGGCACGTACGACGCGACGTCGGTGACGCGCTGCCGAACGATGCTTAACAAGCTGAAGAAGGTGCTCCCCAAGCTGCTGCGGCTGATCTCCACGGCGCCCGCCCACCAGGCAGTTGACCTCCTGCACGACATGTGCGAGTTGATGGAGCTGGTCATCCACGCGCGCGTGTGTCCCCACGCTCCAGCGGTCTTCGTGGACGAGGCTAAATCCGCATCGAGTGAGAATAGCGCAGCAGCAGACGAAGGGAGCGTGACGCAGTCATTCCCGACGATCGCCACAATTCTGCTGTACCTCGTGTCGTTCTATTGCAACGAACAACTTGCACAAGCTCAGGAAATGGTGCTCAAGATCGTCGTTCAATTGACTGTGCTGCTGCAGAGCAGGGACGTGTACGCTTCGCTTCATTTTTTCCGGGATACTGTCGAGCTTCTCGAAGATTGCTTACTTCTCGAGGAGTGTATGCGTCGTACAGAAGCAGGAGACAAAGAAAATGGCGCTGCCTCGATAGCTTGCTATCTCAACACTGCAATTCATGCGTTTCATGGGTCGGATGGCCCATTAGCAGCCAATTCCTGTCTCATTTTGTGCGGTTGCGTGGCAGTCGAAGACACTGGTGCCGCAGAGAAGCGTAAGCTCCAACTCAAGGGTCTTCTTCCTTCCATTTATGTGTCCTGCTATGGCTCGACGATTGTGCTGAGAACATCCATCACGAAGCTGGCACGTGAGTTACTATATGTAGCTGGTTCTCAAATCACACTAGATCAAGCGAGTCGAAGGCTATGCCTTTTGGTTGAACCACTCCTAGAACGAGATGCGGAGCTCGTGTCAAAGTTCGCCATGGGCGTATCAGTTGTTGGTGAGGTCTCTCTGAGAGACAAGTTCGAGCTTTCGGTTGGGACTTGCGAGCTTATCTTGGAGCTGCTTCGTGTATTTGAGCCATCGGAGCGTTCGATCATCCAGTTAGCTCAAGCTTTCTTCAAATGGACGAGCTGTTACTGCAACATTGCAGATATTGTTTCAGCAGCTGAGCATGTTATCGTTCAAATCACGTTGATGGTTCCCACCATGTCGCTGCACGGACGAGATGAATTGTGGCCAGTTATTATGCGGTGGCATGAAGAAAGGTTACGGTCATCGACTGACAAGATGGCAACTCTTATAAACAGCTCGTTGAAGCTATTCGAATCCATGATGGGTCACGCATGCGAGTCAGCAATGTTGGCAGCTTTGCAACTCATTCAAGCAAGCGAAGTGGCGAGCCTTGATGAAGCTTCTCAGGCAATATTTGTAAAAATCACCCACAAGTTTTTGTCGGCGCGACGTACACTTGCATTGTTCCTCAAATCGTGCTCTCGAAATCTCTCCAAACTCCAACATCAAAATCTCCAAGGCCCCAGAACCACAGCTCGTAAAAGAAAGAGAACGAACGAACATGTCGTCAGGTTTCAAACGTCTACTCCGAACGACAACGACCAAATTGCGGATGTCATGGCGAACACGATGGTTGAGTTGATCTTCTCTCACGAGTCTGATACTTCTCAAGAAGTACGACAAATGATGCTAGCTCTGCGAGTGCTGCTGCCTGTTCGCCCACTTGCGGACCGAATCGGACGAGTGGAGACTCAGACAATTATTCGTGCGATCATTCAACGTGTTGAAGAACTGCTGCGTTCGGGAGACATGACGACGAGCGGGTCAGATCTGACAGTCATTTTGCTCATATATTTGACTGAGCAAGAAGTCGGGCGTTTTAGATCAGCTGTGGAAAGCATGCTGTCTTCGATTGGTGACGATAAAGCGCTTGTCAGAGACTTCGATTGCAACGAGGGATATCCAAGTTTACTTTTCAATCTGGCCAACAACTCCAACATTCATCGCGAGATCCCCGTCGAGTGGGTGGCAGATGGAGTGGCTGAGTGGTTCAGGAAGTGCGACCATTTTGTGAACGGTGTCATCCAACTTCCACAGCCTTTGCGCCGCTTGTTTCTTCTTATTGTCGTGTGGAAACACTATCGTGCGTTCGGCTTCCGCATCGCAGACTGGTCTGACTGTCTATCCGGCCGCCTTGTTCGAAGGATAATCACGAACCCGACTTCATCTCCAATCAAAGTAACGATGGTCTCCATGTTACCCTTTATTCTTGCTTTCGTTGACAAAGAGCAAGCAGGTCTTGAACCTTACAATCGCCTTCTTGCATCAATCATTGCCCTACTTTCAGAAGTTTGCACTACTTCGAAGAATACAGACCCAACGTTGGCGGTAGCGTGTCTTCAAGGTATCCAGTATGCCATCTGCGTGTCCGCTTCAAGTGCATTCGTCGATGATGAATTTATGAAGTGGTCATCCCGACGCACATCATGTTGTCCTCGTGCTCTGAGTAAACCAGAGCACTCGATGGCCTTGTCGGGCTCAAGAAGCAACGTTTTTGATCCTGTGTTGGCAGTGTTTCGTGATGCCGATATGATCAAGACCTTTCGAGTAGCTTGCCTCGACATCTTGTCATCTGTGCTCCGACACGTCGATATCGTGCTCGCACAAGTAGAACCAATTCTGGATGTGCTTTACTCCTCCATCGCTGACCCGGATCGAGCCACTCGTCGAATCGCTCTGCGCCATCTAAGAATGTGTGTCGACCTCCCAGCGTGCGCCCCATTTTTCCTCGACTCCGGTATTGCATCTACCTCGGTGATGGAGCGACTAAATGTAGGTATTGCTCGTGCATTCAAGGATCAAGACTTCCTCCTCCTCGAGTCTTGTATTGAAGCCATTGGTGCTATTTGCACGTCGACCGCTGTTGTTGCTGCAGATTACCGTGATGTGCTTGTGTGGGGTTTACTTCAGCTCTTGGTCCTCTGGATTAACACACACAACACACAAGTTCCTGTCTCTACTGCAGTTCACGATCAGATGCGAAGAATACTCCTATGCCACAGCACTTCGTGGAAGCTTTTGCTCAAGACATACCCTGAGGAACTCTACTATCCCGTCGTGAACAATTTGTTGCGAACAAGATCCCTCCTGGCGTTTACATGCACCTATTTCGGTGCTCATTTTGACGAGACGATTCTGCTGCGTGACAGTGCCGCTTATGTGCTACCTTACTATATCGTGAACCGACAGCATGACATGATGGAAAATTTTATTGAAGCTTTCAATGGAGTGAGAGGGGAAGATGATGTTGACATGGATGACGTGATGTCTGAGCATTATCCGCCATCGACAAAGACGATGTCAGCACTTCTTCTGGACAATATTGAATATGTCTTGAAGGAACTCATTATACATCAAATGGAGGCCGCTAACAATGAGAATCGAATCAAGGAATGGGAATTCCTGTTCCGCTACCTACCAGAAAACTCGACTATTCGCGATGTGATCTCGCACTCACCCCTTCGCCTATTGAATTTGCTTGCGTGGGAACTTGGCGGTGAACGGTCTAGTCTGGCGAAGAAAGCGTTCAGGGAGATCTCCCAGTACCTTAGCCAAGGAAAAGACGTACCGGAGGGGGACGTCGACTCTGCACTCGTCATGCCGCGGCAGTACTTTCTCGGCCTCATGACAGACCTCGGCTATCGAATTAGCAAGCGCGGCCCAAATACGAGTATAATGCATCGAACGCGAGCCATTCGAAGCATTCATCGACTATTCGGCATGTTCAACCATCGTGTTGGTAGTGATGATGAAACTGCACGAGGGGCGTTAGACCCATTTGTCCCAAAGGTTATGGCGATTCTCAAGGTTGGGTTGTATGAAAAGCAGCTTCAAGAGTCGGCAATTCTCGCATGGAGCGCCTTTGTTCGAATGCTTACTCCGAAAGCCCTTGAATCCAACTTTGTCTCGATTGTCGTGAGTGTGCTGCCGTGCATACCAGGTAGCAGCAATCCTCTTAGCGGAGCCATCAATCGCGACGAGGAACAATTGTGGAGTCTGGATCAGATAGAGGAGACCCCCTTGACGAACGCATACGCTGGTAACGGATCTTCACCGACTGGTACATCCATCGGAGCTGCCGTCGACCTCCTGAAATATTTGTTCGTGGAGAAGAGATCCGATATCAGTCAAGCATTCCCACGGGTACGTCTGTTTCCTTCAGTTCCAGCACTGGACGAAGTCTACGCTACATTTGTTGCTGAGGTGGGAGACCCCAGTCGAAGATCACTCGTGGAATTTTTGCAACAATGTTTGCCGTACGTGACTCACTGGGATTCAGGAGTCAGAGACATTGTCCTTCGCGAGCTTCACCATTCTTTAGTTACCCGAGCGACTGAGCTGCGTCAGCTTGTACAGGCTGAAGGAGACTTTGTCGATCCGGCGGTCTCTGACATACTCTTCGGTGTCTTGAATGTTGCAAAGACGGACCCATTAGAAGGCATCCGACTTCTTTGTGCAAAGGTGTTGGGTGCGCTAGGGGCTGTCGACGGTGCTAGAATACCGTTAAATGTTCTCCACACATCCAATTCTGGGGCATCGACTGTGAAAGATCGAGGCGACCCTCGAGTAGAGTATTCAACGAAGGATCTCGCGTGCGTACTGATCGAGAATTGGCTTGTGAAAGAGCTTCGGGCTGCCCCCGAAAATACTGACTCGGTCGCATTTTCCATTCAAGAACTGCTAAAATTTCTCGCAGATATGTCAGCGGATCCCCAGCATAGCGGTCAAAGTTTAGATGGTGGTGTACGACGCGCAAAATCCCATAATATCTCACCGATGCCTGAGTGGATCAAACGACGATTCGAGCGCAAGGACGTACTCGAGTTTGTGGAGCCGTACTGGTACACAAACTATTCTATCTCGAACAAGAGGAAACCAAGAACTGATACGAGCACCAGTTTTTACGAAAAATACTCCTCCTCTTACGAAGAATGGCTACATAGTTGGTGTCGTCGACTTATTGACCTATCTCAGCCACCCGAACGCAAAATCTTCCAGGCTTGCGAAATGGTACTTAACACAAGCTCACAAGTTGGCCGATTCGTGCTGCCGTACCTCCTCCAGAACGTATTGCGATCAGGTCGTCCAGAAATTTATGAAGAAGTCAAGAGGGAGGTCATGGCAGTTTTAAAGGATGACGGTGTGATGGACGACGTCACCAAAAGTGTTTCGATTGAGCTGGCATCCTCCAGACGTTGGCGCAAAGATGATGCAAATGAGCGAGCTTTTAATGAATACGCAAGTCGACATCACCAGTGTGCCCAAACCATTGTGTCAACAATCGATGAGCTCAACGAATGGGTTTGGAGCAACGAGAAAAAGCGTTTGGCACTAAGTGCAACAGCCAGTCGTTCAAATGCACCGAGTCATGCTCGGTCCGGAGATGTTCCGTCTGAGCTTGACGATCAAGAAAAAGAGAATCTCGAAGAGTTCTTAAAGGATATACCAAGTCAAGCCTTGTCGAATGCTGCGTTCAAGATCAAAGCATATGCAAGAGCTCTACAGTACTTTGAAGTTTACCTCCGCCAGCAACAGCCACCGCCAAAGAACGAATCTGGTAACACAAGCACTTTGCTCACAACCTTACCTGTTGATTTGGCGCTCGTATCCAAGCATTCAGCTTATCTGCAACAGTTGTATAGTCGAGTTGACGAACCCGACGCACTCACGGGCTTAGCAACTCTGCGCCGACTATATGATGCGCAACGGAATGCAGATCCATCCAGCGAGCGAGCGGTCGATGATCAACACCAGAGTCTCGTATACCTACTTCATCAGGTTGTTGACCATGAGCAACTTGCTCAGTGGGAGGATGCACTCGCTTGCTATGAGCAAGCTATCCAAGAAGTTCATTCGGCTGAAGCCGGTCGGGATTACTACTCAGATGTGCCTCATGACGAAGACGACATCAGTGATGACAACGTTGTGGCTTTGGGAGTCATTCGCGATCCGCGAGCTGTAAAGCCAGCGTTGTACTCCGGTATTGTCCAATGCCTTATTCAGCTGGGGCGACTGGAGAGTGCGTTGCAACACATCAACGGTATAGTCACGCAAGAGCCCCAGTTCGTTGGAACCCTGTACCCTCATGCTTTGGAGTGTGCTTGGCGTTTGTCTCGATGGGATCTGGTATCAGAGTTGTTGAACACGGAGCAACAAAGTTCTCTCCTCTCAAATAGCCTCGTTCAAGGAGACGTCTCATCTCGGTTGCGCAACCTCGATGTGTCTCAGTTGTCGCTAGTGCGCGTTTTGCACAGCTTTCATGAAGGTAACCTCAAATCCTTTTGCAGGAGTCTGGGAGAAGCCCGATCGGAGATTATGGGGCCTTTGGCCGCTGCATGTGCAGAGTCCTACCAGCGTGCCTACCCGTTATTGCACAAACTCCACTTCTTACACGAGGCAGAGCAAGGTTTTATCAGCCTGCATTCATCGAGAGATATGGATATCGTCGCACGAGAGAAGAGGTGGAATCAACAATGTCCATGGGATGCTCGCTATGACTTGCTATCGGCTTCCCTGAAGTTTAGGGACCCGATCCTTGCTCTTCGTCGAGTTATGCTTCAAGAAGCCGATCTGAAGTCGGAAGTATCTCAAAACTGGCTGTCTTACGCGAAGATCGCTCGCAAAGAGGGATATATTCGAACTGCAAATAGCGCCGTCATGCACGCGGAGGCTTTGGATAACCCTTATGCGAGTCTAGAAAAAGCAAAACTCATGGTTGCTCAGGACCGGATGTACGAAGCACTTCAAATTCTGGAACCCGTGGACATTGAGGCATCCAAGATCGAGTTCAAAGTGGAAGATCCGCATTACTGTGCGAAGAACCTTTTGCTGGCGACTAACTGGATGCAAGAGTCAGGACAGCGCCAAGGCAAGAAAGTCGTCGAGAGATACGAAGCCGTGATCAAGTTTGATCCGAAATGGGAGAAAGGTTACTTCTTTCTGGCTAAATACTACGAATATTTGTTGAGTGTCAGCCACCCAGAAGCCCCAACAGCAACGAATTCTACCCCAATCACAAGAAATGACGAGGCACCCGTGAACATCGATTCGATCTTCCATTCCCATCTGATCAACCTGATGAAAAACTATGTGCTGGCCCTCAGCCATGGAACGAAGCACGTTTTTCAGTCGATGCCAAGGTTGCTAACACTGTGGTTCGAGTACGGTGAGCTTTTACAAGCTGGTTCTAACAAGGGAGCAAGCGTTAACAAAGCTATGCGAAGCATCGAAATCGAATTGAGCCAAAGCAACACTGAGCAACAAATCCTGACCGACATCGCACAGATTATGCACAACGCGACCGAAATGCTTCCTGCTTATGAGTGGCTAGTTTGCTTTCCCCAAGTTACATCGCGAATTTGTCATCCCAATCCCATCGTTGTTGACGGGGTGAAGCGGATATTGTTGAGAGTATTGATGACATACCCAACTCAGGCGATGTGGCCATTGCTTGGACTCTCTCGTTCTCTTAACTCACAACGACGCAATCGAGCGAGAGATATTATTACAGCAACTCAGCGCCAGTTTGTCTCAAATGATCAGCAGGAGGTTGCAAATAGCTTCGGTGAGGGAATGCGACTTGCTGAAGAGCTCATTAGTCTTGCCGGTCACGATCCCGCAAACCAACGCAAAATTCACATTAAGCTCAGCCGCATTCGAACAAAAATCCTTGTCCCAGTTCAAGCAGGACTGAACACGGTGCTTCCACTCTCAGGACTGGCGCCCAGTGATGATCGCCATGCTGCCTTTATGCCACATTCCCAGGTGCACATCAAGGCGTTCAGTGATAAAGCAGATGTCATGATGACAAAAGAGAAGCCAAAGCGAATCGAGGTGCTTGGAACTGACGGGCAACTATACCCGTTCTTGTGCAAGCGCGAGAAGACAGGAGATCTACGGAAGGATGCTCGAATGATGGAGTTTAACACAATGATCAACAAGCTGCTGCAGAAAGATCGCGAAGGAAGGAAGCGAAAGCTGCGCCTACGCACGTATGCCGTAGTCTGTCTGAACGAAGAGAGCGGTCTAATGGAGTGGGTTCGCCACACCAAGGCAATGCGGCAGCTTATCGGTCAAATTCACAAGACAGAACGGGGCTTAATTCAGCCAGTGCGTCTGACCCATGAAATTAAAGAGCGATTCCTCGGCATGCAGAAGAAGTTTGCGAATAACATCACGATGATGGCTCTCTTCTTCCGCCACAAAATTTTGGGCTTGCCAGTGTTTACTCCCCGATTCCACCAATGGTTCACAAACAACTTTGCAGATCCAACTGCCTGGTTTGAAGCGCGGCTAGCTTTTTCTCGGTCGGCTGCAGTCTGGTCGATGGTTGGTCACATTATTGGCCTTGGAGACCGTCACGGCGAAAATATTTTGATTGACACGACCAACGGTGAATGCGTTCACGTCGATTTTGATTGCTTATTCGACAAAGGGTTGAAACTTGCCAAGCCAGAGATCGTGCCCTTCAGACTCACGCCAAACATCATCGATGCATTTGGGATAACTGGCTATGAAGGTGTATTCCGTCGTGTTTGCGAAGTCACAATGGAGCTGCTTCGCGGCAACAAAGAGACTTTGCGGAGTGTCCTCGAGTCATTTATCCATGACCCACTCGTCGAATGGGGCCGTCGTGGAAAAAACGCTCAGGGGATGTCGACATCAGCGAACGGGAGAAGCATCGCCGATATTCCGAGCGATCGCAGCAAAGAGGAGACGCGGATCATCCTCAAGACCATTGACGATCGTTTGCGTGGGATCTACAATCTCGGGGACGCAATTCGCCCGTTGGTGTCTTCTGCGCATCGCAGTCTATTGCCAGAAAACGAGACGCTTCCTCTATCTGTGCAAGGACAGGTCGACAAGCTCATTCACGAGGCTACTTCGCATGAGAACCTCGCACAGATGTACATTGGTTGGATGCCATTTCTCTAGATGATGGGTTAGTCAACGTGGGTTGATTTTGCCATCCGATTTAAGAATAGCCTCCTATCCTAGTTTGCTGGAGTCTTCTCTTTCGAGAACACACGTTTGACCATGGGGATCGTTGCGATCGCGAAAGGGAAGCGGATGGGCTCAATCGCCTCGTTCACAATGATCGCGAGAGCTAGGTTGCCATGCTTGGGGTCCAGACGCTCAGGGTCGATCAGTCGATCGAGGCCGAGCGACATGACAGTGTCGATCACCTGTGCACCGTCGAGCAGTCCCGTGTCGAACGCTCCGTAAAAGCCGACGCCTGTGGCGAGGTAGAGTCCAGTCCACCAGAGGAAGAAGGGCATGCCGTATTGCTTGATGGTTCCCATGAGACCCGGCTTAGCCTTGGCGATCTTGTCCTTGAGTTCCGCGACCTCCTTCTTCAGAGCCTCATTCTCGGTGAGCAGCTCCTCCACTGTCTGAAGTGGCGGCAGGCCGGACCGCTCGTCGTCCTTGTTCGTGGAGAACGCCGCATGGAGCTGCAGCTGTGAGCTTCTCACCACCGCACTGCGGACCGACTCTCTCGCGACAAGCGGCGTGGCGCGCAGCGCGCGCGTCGCCAGCATCACTCGCGACGAGAGCATGGTGGCAAATGACAGGCCACATACGATGGCCATGGGTATCTTGTGACATCATGACTCACTGTAAAGTATCCGTAATCGGCACCATCACTCTGTTCGGATTGGTTCGACTTGGGCGTATTGGATCTGAGAGGCATGACCTTTCACTCCGTTCCATCGAAGAGATCCGCGCGACGCCATTTAAGTCGCGCTGACTGTTCTTTGCGGATCTGCGACGAACCGACGTCCGGCGCGTGCGACAGGGGACTGTGCGCACCAGACCCCATGGGCAGCTCTCTGGTGGCCGTGAACTGCGCGCCGGCGACGGCTGTCGGCCTCAAGCGCAAGAACCCCGGCGCCGTGGGCGCTATGCCCGTCGCGCCGTCCAATGTGCTCGTGCGCGTGGTGGAGTCGTCGATCCTGCGCTCGCTCGCGTTCGTGCTCTACCACCTCGACCGCTCGCAGGCGCGCTACTGCGTTCGCTCCATCCTGCAGTGGTACGGCCACTTGCAGCGGCGGCTCCCGCTGTTCGCAGTCGAGTCGCTGAACCGATTCGCGACGTCTTTTGTCGCGCTGTCCGACGCTGAGTTCACGGCGTTCTGGTTGTCGCTGGCCGAGGACCCGGCGTGCTGTCACTCGGACTCGGAGTGCATCACAATCGCGGCAGAAAATGTGTGTGATCGATCCGAAGAGGATGAGTGCGACGTAGATGACTGCGATGGAACGCTGCTGAGGCGGCTGTACCAGCAAATCTCAGCGCGCATCCAGAGACTGTTTGGCATACCCACCTGTGTGAAGTTGAGAGCGCACCTCCTTCACGCGCAGACGCCTCTGACGTCGCCCGATGACAAATACGGCGAGCGACAGTACTACACGCAACCTGGGAGTCTGGCGGTCGCCACTACGAGGTTTTCGAGCTTGGGAGTCGCCAGCGACGAGAACGACTCAGGAGATACCCTTTGCAAAGCGGTGGAACGCGGTGAGCCTGGGTGGGCCGTCGAGTACATGGAGCAAGAGTCCAAGGTATCGAGTGAAATCACGCAAAGAATGAGGCGCATGATGCACTCGACTATCCCGCTCAATCTTTTCCGAGTGAAGGTTGTGTACCCCGCCACAATGGAAGACGGTGACGCCGACGCGCTCGATGGCTGCGGATTTATCGGAGTCGTCTCCCCGGACTCGTTCCCACCGACACCAATCACCCGAGACCTCCAGACGCGACGCATTCACCATTACACTGCAACGGTGTTGGACCATGCAACGCTCGCTTTGCGGCTGCTAGACGCAAATTACTCCACCAGCTAAGGAGAGAACTCTAGTTTGGAGTGGCACTTGTATGATAAACATGGATGTATCACTGAGATTTGGTCTTCCAGACGCTCGCCTGGTCACGAGTCGCCCAAACAGCGATGTAAACGAGTAGTAGTGCGCCTAGGCTAGTCACTGAGAGCGTAAGCACGCTGACGAATGAACCGTGAGGCGTGAAGGCAACAGGAACAGGAGTCGCGATGGGCTTGAGGGGGGACCGTGGTGCCACTCTTTGCCACCCATTCGCGTCCCACGCCGAATCAGACAGCCATCGCTGCAAACACAAGAAAGGACATGTGAGCAGCACACATCTTCGCGCCAGGTGACCTCTACTCACCAAGAATATCGACGTGAGGGAACCCTGATTGAGTTTTGTATTCGTGGACTTTCTCGTCGAATCACGCGAGCACGACACAAATATCTCCGGAGGATTCAGGATGGCCGACGCGTAGAAGGTGGTATTGGATGGCGACTGATATCGTAAGTGGATTGGGAACTCAACGGAGTAGTTGGACGTGGAATCGCTGTGCGATACAAGTTAGACCCAGTCAGCAAGCCCCAACAATAGCCCACGCACATTGTGAATTCCAGCGCGATAGAGTGTTGGGAGGATACTGCAGTGGGTCTCTCGATCTCGATGTACTTGGTCGGGGAGCGAAGAGTAAGTTCGCCAAAGCGTTCCATTCGCTGCCACAACACAATGAAAATCCTTCAGTCAGGTGGTAGTGAGTTGTCGATACACTTGGTTGTGCTCGCACCCGCAGTTCGTCGAGGTCAGCGTACACGCTGGTCGAGAGAGGAACTAGCAAAAGCACTTTCGCAGTAGGTGATCTGTCGCCTTCACACAAGCTCTGGCCCTTCAGCGACCCTGACACCCCGACGTGGAACCGACGGTGAAAACCTTCCCCGCGGACGGAGAGAAGAACGTCGGCTGCAAACGGAGTGGCCACACCACGAAGATCTTGAGTGCTCTCGTCAGAACTCAAAACTGATCTCATTGCAATGAAACCGGATTTCAGGTCGATCTTCTTGGCTGCAAAGATCTGGTTTGTCTGCTGGGTTAGCTCACTGCGAGACAACCGACCCGAGGGGATCGTGCCTGCCACCAATGCCTCTCTCGTAAGACCTGAGAGTTCAACTGATGGACGTAGTGATACTACAAAGAGACGGGGTGCGAAATCTCCAGCGGGACTTCGCAATGAAAGCCAGTCGTAAAGTGGTAGCAGGCTGTCCTCGGCGGACCACGGGAAACTCGCTGAGAAGCAGGCTTCACCGTCATTTGAGAGGTGGCTTTTGAAGCCTGTGGACGCGCAGAGCGAGCGCGCGAGAATGCTCGTGGTGCGACCTCCATCTCTGCTGCGCGTCTTCGGCAGTAGTCGGAGAACCGACGCGGGGGCAGTCTTGAAGAGCTCGAGGAGCGCAGCGTCGGCTTGTGCGAGGTCTGCGGTCGTCAAAGCCACTTGCACGTGGACACCCGCTGAGAACGGAGACGGGATTTTAGCTTGAGATGCAGCGCCAAAGACGATATCGAACGTCGATGACGGGGGTGGGCTTGGCGGAACCCATGAGACCTACAAATGGCCAGCAGTCTGCTTTGATAGAGGCGTGTCGTCGCGTGTTTGACGCAGATCCATGGTGTTACCTGAATAGACGAGACATTGGTCGCTCGTGGCACGGGAACCGCCGCCGATGTTGCTTGGGCGAAGAGGACACCACCGCTTGATGTCTGCACGGTCCAGTCAGAGGCTGCTCGCCAAGCCACGCGTCAGCGGAGCCAAACGACTGAGAGGAGTGGGGACTTTCTCGACCTACAGTCCACCGTTTCGACGGCAAGCGACGCGTCCGCATCCCCCGGCCAGAGCGCCACGCGCGACAGCGGCGCGTCCGACGCGCGTCCAAGCGACAAGAGCACTGCACCCGTCAGCAACGACCTCGTGCCGATCCTCAGCATCTTCGACTCGATCCCGATCAAGAAACCTACTGGATTAGTGTCGTGGGTTACTCTCTCTAAATAGAGAGCTCTTTGGGGAGCTCCATTTTGGAAAGCAACGAGCCCAGATGAAGCTGGTAGGCTCATGCTGCCGCCACGCGCTGCCTCCACACGCCTAACCCTGTCGCGCTGCCCTCCCGCAGATCCAACTCGGCGCCGCGAATGACGCGCTCTGCCACTTCGTGAGCTTCGGCGGCTATGAGATGCTGCTCGACTGCGGCGTCTCGTTCGCGCCAGGCGATGATGCGGCGCTGCGCGTGCGGCTGCCAGCTGTCACGGCGGTCGACGTCGCGTCGCTCGACGCCGTGTTGCTCTCGAACCACTCGTCGCTTCTCGCACTGCCATTCCTCAAGCACACGCTCGGCTTCCAGGTCGGCTCCATCCCCATCTCTGTCTGTACTTGGCGTAACTGATGGCGACGTTTGTCCAGGGCACCGTCTTCGCGACCGACATGACCGTGCAGTTTGGCCGCATCCTTCTAGAAGAACTGCACGGCGCTTCCTCTGTTATCTTCGAGCTCCCGCCGACTGTGGGGTCCGAACCGACTCTGTTGCCACCGCTGGCCCTCGAAGAGATCGCAAAGTGTATGAACGACGTCACGATTGTCGAGTTTAAGGAGATCACGCGGCTCTCGTACGGCGTCAAACTCATCGCGCTTAGCTCAGGCTTCAGTCTCGGCTCCTGCATGTGGCTGCTGGAATCTCCGAGCGAGCGTGTCGCCTACGTTGCGGCGGCCTCGGGCGACCTCAACCGCCACCCGAAAGAGCTGGACTTTGCGCCGCTCATCGACTGCGACACCCTCATTCTCACCGACATCAAGCCCGACCGAGACCCGCAAGCGACGACCGACCGTACCGTCGAGCGCCTGCTCGCCGCCGTGAGCCGAGTCGTCGACGGAGGAGGGGTCTGCATTCTGCCTTGCTCGCTCGCCGGCGTTATGTTCGACCTCGTGGAAGCCATCTACACCGCCTGCATTCACAACAAGACACCGGCTCTGCCTATTGTCCTGCTATCGTCGAGAGTTGAGGACGCGCTCGACGCGGCGCAGTGCGGCGCCGAATTCCTGTGCGAGAAAAAAGGAGAGAGAATGTACGCAGGTGAGCCCGCGTTCACCCACGAGCTATTGCGCAAGAGCAAGGTGCTCCAGGTCGCGTCGTCGGTGACCTCCCAGCTACTATCCACCCTGCAGGTACGCTTACGCCAGAGCTGATCACGAAATCTGAGTAATGCAGACCGTTGTGCTCCAGCATGGCGGCGTCGTGTTTGTGTCTCACCAAACCCTGCGACTCGGGCTCGCCGGCAACCTCGTGCGCGCGTTCGGCAGTGACAGTCGCCATGCCGTCGTGCTGACTGACCCTTCGCTCGACCCTCACGACGTGCTCACCCCGTTCTACTCGCTTCAGATCGAGAAGATGGAGTGTCCCATCGATACGCGCCTGAGCTGTGGCGACGTCAACCAGTTCATTGCTCGGTGCTGTCCGCGCAGCCTTATCGCCCCCCACGAGTTCCTTGCTGCGATATCTCCCAGTGTCGTCAAAGCCGAACAAGAACCCCACGACACGTCCCATTTTTCGCGAGTGTTCCCCCTTCATGAACTCATCGCAGCGCGACCAAAGACGGAACTCGAGACTTTCCCGATGAGATTACTCGAGCCCATCTCGCTCGACAAGTCCAACAAGTACATCGAAGGAAAGCTTGACCCAGCACTTGCTGCCCGCGCGATCATGACGGAGGTCAATGGAAAGGGTGTCGCATGTATAAGTGGTCGCATTTCCGTCAAGAATCGCGAGTTTGTTGTAGAGTTGAGTGAGCGAGCATTCGAAACTGCCCATGGCTTTTCCACTGAGGTTACAACTTCAATGGCGCCGAATCTAACGTCAAAAAGCGACTCGAAGCAACGTGTGGCAGGCACAAAGAGAAAGGCACCGGGTCCAACGACCGCGCCGACGCTGTTTCCATCAGGATCGGTAATCAGCAGCCACCCCCTAATCGAGTACCGAGAGAAGTCAAGCATCCTGCTAGGTCAAGTCGACGAAGAGAAGCTGCTCCAGCAGATCAAGGCGGTAAGTTGCCATGGTTTTTGTCGTCACTTAGGGACCAACTCATCAGGGGAGGTTGTTTTTCCTAGCACGACGACCATCTCGACGTTTACATTTCCCAGGGCCCAAACAACGCCGATGCCATGCTGAGCATTCCAGCGCTGGATGCGCGCGTTACGTTGTGGAAAGATGACGCCAGGACACTGATTGAGACTCCCAAGGAGGATGCCCGCGCACTCTTGCAAAAGTTCGTGCTCTCACAACTACACGTCCTGCCCGTGTAATCTCGTAGTATGGAACTTCAGAGTGCGTGCCAAATCAAGCTGTTGCTAAAATTGTTCCCTCGAACGTTGCCAGTCCGTCTTGTCCTACGCGTGCGCTGGTGATGCCTGTCTTGTCATCTGTCGGTACATTGTCATGGAGTCCCGCGTCGAGAATGTGTCGCGGATCACCATGAATGCCAAGCCAGCAATGTTTCATGCTGGTGTGTGGGGTCTAGGATGCGCCTGCGAATGAGTTGCTAATCCACGGTGTGGGTAAAGGCTTGTCCGCGAAGTTCACCAAGCGCCACATGAGCAACTTTCAAGACACGACCATCATGGCCGCGTCTGCTGCCAAGGTCCGCGCTGAGCTGAAGATAGAGCGCCAAGCGAGCGCGATCGAGAAGCAGCAACAAAAGATCGAGCAAGAGGTTGGTTGAATGGCAACGACGCCATCAGCAGTCTCCATTGATCTCCTGTCATCCGTAGATGCAAAAGATCAAAGCGATAACGGAAAAGCTGCAACGTCAGCAAGCACGGGAGGCGCGACGACTGCGCGACCGACTTGAATATGCTGCGGCTCGCATCCAGACAGCGTATCGGTCCCACTTGCGACGTGAAGATATTGCACGAACGGCAGCGTCGATCGAAATTCAGCGGCATTGGCGAGGTTCGCAGGGTCGTAGACGCGCGTGGGCTATCAGAACAGAGTACGAGAGGCAGCTGGAAGACTACGCTGCTCGGGCCGTCACTCGAAGTATCCGGATCTTTGCCTCCCGAGTCGCAATGCGCCGCGAACTGCAATGGAGAGAGTTTGCCGCCACGGCCATCCAGAGTGCGGTGCGTCGCTACCAAGCGATACGTGAGTACGCGATCTTACGTCGCGATCGCGCCGAACACGCTCGACGTTATCGCGCAGCGACTGCGATCCAGGCACACGCCCGCGGCTTTCTCACGCGGCTCGTGTTCATGGATGTACTCTACTTGGTGTGCCGCATCCAGTCTGTGGCACGTGGGTTCCTTGTGCGGAAGCGTCTGCGGTGGCTCTTGTCCCTCGATCTTGATGGAATTGTCAAGATCCAAGCGCTCATCCGCAGGTTCTTGACTCGACAGCAGACCAAACATCTGCAGGCTCTGAGCGGCGGCGCACACACCCGAGAGCGCGCAGAGCAGCGGTACTGGGAGAAGTCCATGCAGCCGCGTCTGTTGCTCGTGAGAGAAGAGAAGCCGGCGGCGGTAGCCTGCAGGCCTCCTAATGCCTCAAATCGGAAGAAACTGACCGCAGTGGCATCGCAGCCGTCGTGGTTCTCCCCACTAGTTACCAGTCCACCGCGTGTCAAACGGTCGTATTGGCTTCCCTCTGGAGCAAACACGTTCTCTCTGGACAAAAGACGAAGACTTCCCCACTTGACTGATCGGCAGCCTCTCGTGAGGATGCTGTCCTCGGACTCAGCGAGTCCGACTCGCATCAGTGAAATTGGGAGCGAGTTTAGTGACGCCGTGCGTCACGCTGCCCACATCCAGCGAGTCGTACGCGGCCACCTGAGGGAGCATCGCCCGCCGCGACGCCTGGCACCGTTGGGGAGACTTATCGGTGAGGAGGCTAATGATCAAGGAGAAGGAGAAGAGGCTTTACGAAGGACTGCTGAAGAACGACACAAGCGGGAAGAGGAACTAAAGCGAAAGCTCCAGGCTCGGCGAGCTGATCAGAAGCAACGACAGGAACTCGACGCCTTGCGCCGTGAACAGGAAGAGGTAAGAACTTACTGAGTGTGCGATTTGTGCGCAGTCCATCTCATTAGAAATGTACTGCAGCAAGAAGAAAAGGAACGCAGGCTGATGGAGCGAGAAGAGAAGCTTGTGCGGCTGTGGGTCAAGACTACCCATCGCAAGCATCTCGAGCTCCGACAGCGGCGACAGTCCATCGACCAGCTACGCGAAGAGCGAGAGCGGATGGAAATGCTTCGGGAAGAGCGACTTGTCAGACTGCACAGCAGGAAGCTGCTTCGGCTAGCCAAGCAAGCTTTCCAAATGAAGCGAGCGTCAAATCTTGACCTGCCATCTGATGGCGACGACAGTGACGACGGCACACCCGTCGCGAAGGAGACGAGAGACGAAGACGAGCGAACTTTTCACCGACGAGATAACCGACTCGGTCTCGATCGTGGAAGAAGAGCGAGCCAGCTACCAGCGCCACCTTCAAACCACAGGCGAACAAAGCCTCTTTCCAAGCCCACGGGGATCTCACTAAACAAAACTCGCCAACTTCGTGAAGTGTACGGCCCAAAAACCGTAACTAACCAACGCTTGGAAGAGAGGAATCGAGAGTATGACCTGCGTGTCCAGTACGCCGAGTGGAACTTCCACACTGACGATTTTTCCACACAACCCGACATAGTCCAAGACGAAGTTGAATTTGATTATGGCCACGAGTTCGACGATATCGTCGAGGAAACCAAACTCATACGACTCTTGCGCTAACTAGTCAGAAAAGAAAAGAAGTACATACCTCGCTTATCACGCGGGGACGTCGTTGTGGCGGAAGAAGTAGAGATAGCCAGATCCGAACGGGGGCTCTTCCGAGAGTGCAACCTTGTCATCGTTAAAGATCACCCACTTGCCGTCCTTCTTGATATGGCAAACGTAGTGCCCCGAGTTCGTGTTGCGACCGATGTGGCTGATGAAGCCAATCAGAGAGTACTCTCCGTTCTCGTTGTCGAGTTTCTTCTGAAGCGCCGCGCCACTCGTTGTCGCATCCTTGCCGCTCTTCCACGATGCGACCTCGACATCCAAATTGTCCATGTGGTTGAAGAGCCAGTCTCCTGCACGTTCGGGATTGTGGCTCGTCTTGCTGAGTGCGCATTTCACTTGATCCTCCGTGAAACCCATGGATGTCAGGTTAACGACGTTCTCCTCATTGAACTCCGACGCTGCAGCAGATCCTGTACTCTCTAGTACGGGTGGCTCATTGAAGTCGGGATCTTCCATGTGACTGAAGATCCATTCCATTGCGATCTCAGCGTTCGCGTTTCCCGTCGCAATTGCTGCTCGCTTGCAACCGTTCTCGGAGAACCCCATGGAGACAAGTTGAGCGACAAGCGCATCGTCCGGAGTCACCAGCGTTGGTGCTGGCGCGCTACCACCAGTCGATTTAGGATCTTCTGGAAGCAATTCTTCACCACTCTGCAAGCCACTAGAGAGGTATTCGCTGAGATTCAAGTGTTCTGGAACATTCACAACGACGTCGAGTTTCTTCGGTGTCCAGTCTTCATCAACGTAGAATCGTCGCATCTGGACGAGTAGGTAGCGTGGGAACGACTTAAAGCGAACTGTTTTCTGCGCTTGTCCCTTCTTGCCAGTCGCTGACGAGAGAAAATCTTCGATGGTTTCTGGTGCCAGCGTCTTGTCCAGACACGCCTGGAAGGGGACGATTGGAACCACTTTATCCTCCACAGCCTTGGTTTCCCCATCATCGATTCGCTGGCGTTTCTGCTCGAGCGCTTGGTACTCTTGCACTTGGGTGGCATTCGTCGCAGCTTCAAGAGGGATCTGGAGCTGCAAGAAAGAATCCTCGCGAGGTACATACTTAACTTTTCCAGAGCTCAGACATTCTACGCGGTCTTCGTACACGAACTGGAAGAGCGCATTGGTTGGCAGTCGGGCTTTTTCACTGTCTCCATCCGGGCGGAGCAATGGGCCGACACGTCCAGACGCGGCGCGTTCATTGCGGCTCATAAACTCCAGCAAGTGCTGAAAATATTCTACCGCATCCTGCTGCTGACCCGTTGAGAAGTCGGGGTGTCCTTTTCCAACCAACCCGCGGAATGTGATCGGTCTCAAGTCGATCGTTTTATAGTCCACATCTTCCTCGTCTTCGCCCTTATCCTGCTCTTTGAGCTCCCTCTTGTATCGGTCCGTGAGCACCCCGCGTGCGAGCTTGGCAAACTGGGAAGGAAAATCGTCTGCTGGCGACTCGCCACAGGTGCTGAAGATGGTCTCGGCAGCCTCCAAGTATCGGCGCTGAACTTCGGGAAGCGTGAACAACACGTGAAGCACCGAGTTCATGTAGCAGCTGTTGCCAAGATTCTTGAAGCCAATCAACCCAGCTCCGCTGACAGACACAAGCTTCTTGCCCGACTCGGTGATGGCGTCAAACTCGTAATTCTTGTTCAGTCCGACCTGCAGCTCGTCCATGGTCTTGTCCGTCTTCTTGAGGTTGTTGATGTTGATGCCAAAATGAGCAAGGTGGGTCTTCAAGTGTTTGTCCGTGACCATGTCGTCTTCATCCGGAGCATAGCTGTACACGTCACCGCCGTCGGCAGTGATCGTGCCGAGCTTGACTGCGAGCGGGTAGAGACTACCCGTGACTTCGAAGTGGCGCAACGCCTCGCCGCACCCGCCCGAACCGTCCCAATTGCGGCGGCCGCAGCCGATGTAGCCGTCCGAGAGGTTGAGCCACAGGTTTTCCTGCTTGTCGCAGTCGGGCGCCATGCACTTCCAGCTCGACGGGTTGGACGAGATCTTGGGTGGGTTGTCCACCTGGATTAGGTGGTCGGCGTACTTGGACTCCTTGCGCTCCTCCTGCCATGTCGCGACCACCTCGGTCACCGTATTACCCGCGTGGTTCAGAAGCGCGTCGACAGCTTCCTTGATGCGCGTCGGCACGACGTCCGAGTCCACCGGGACGGACAGCTCCTCGCCCGTCTCCTTGTCGAACACGACAAGCTTGTCGTTCTTCACGACGTCGTACTTGTCCTCATCACCGACAGCGAAGCCGCCTTCCCCACCGATCGCGAGCTTGGTCGGCTCTTCTCCGTCGATCTTGTCCTTCTTGACCTTGGTGTGGCGCTGGTGGAGATAGACGGCCGGCAGCGACGCGCGGAAGCGGTCGAGGTCCACGAAGGGCTTGCCAAAGGACTGGAGGCTCGAGAGGTTCGTGTAGAGCCCGTCGGGCGAGAACGCCGAGTCGAAGGAGAAGACGCACTCGTCGCGGTAGACGCGGTCAGCGGCGCGCGCCACTCGCACTCGCGGCGCCGCGGCCTGCAGCAGCGACTCGGCCTTGCTCGCCATCGTCGCAATCTTTCTCTTCCGACCCGCTGCTAAGTGCGTGCGCACCTCGAGACGTGTTAAACGCACTTAGCGTCGTACCCGTCGAGCGGTACAGTCCGACCTGCCTCGAGTGGGTGGGTGGGGAATGCCCACTCTTCCGGAGACGCCATGGTCAAGAAGCGCTCGCTGTTGCCGCTCCCGGTCTTCGACCAGTTCGCGCTGCCCGCGTTCCTGCAGGAGCATGGCTTTAAAGAGGTGCACGCGCTCACGATCTGGCGCCACCTGGCGCAGAACCCGACGCACAGGCTCAGCGAGATCCCCGGCGTGCCGCCGCGCCTGCTCGCGATGCTCGACGAGCACTTCGTGCACTTCTCGATGACCAAGGTGACGGAGCAGCGCTCGAGCGACGGCACGGTCAAGCTGCTGCTGCGGCTGCAGGACGGCCACGAGATCGAGGCCGTGATCATGAAGCACACGGGCCGCAACACTCTCTGCGTGTCGTCCCAGGTCGGGTGCCAGATGGGCTGCACGTTCTGCGCCACAGGAACCATGGGCATTATTGCGGATCTCATGAGTGGCGAGATCCTCGAGCAGCTCGCGTACGCGAACCTCGTGGCGCCCATACGAAATGTCGTCTTCATGGGCATGGGCGAGCCGCTGAACAACTACGATGCCGTCCTCGCTGCGATCAGAGCGATGACCAAGGTCTTCGGTCTCGCGCCAAAGCACATTACTCTCTCGACTGTCGGCGTCATCCACCGCATCCGCCAGCTCACCAAGGTCGGTCCCAGCTCGCTTTTTATTTTGTGGCTGCGATTGATTCCAACCACTCCTGATAATGGAATAGGATGCCCCACTCGTCCGCTTAGCGTTGTCGCTCCACGCGCCGAGCCAGGAACTGCGCTCCGAGATTGTGCCGACATCCAAGGCATATCCACTCGACAAACTGATAGAAGCGATCGACGAACATCTCGCTGTGAAGTAAGTTCACGCGCGAAGGTGAATCCGTGCAGGATTGGGTCGTTGACGGTGGTTGGCGGCTGCGTAGGGAAGGGCGACTGGTAATGGTCGAGTACTGCATGCTTGAAGGCGTGAATGACGCGGTCGAGACCGCTCATACTCTCGGCAAGCTCCTGCAGGGTCGCTCAGTACACGTCAACTTGATTCCGTACAACACCACTGAAGTTGGCGCCCAATTCCGAAGCCCGTCCCCGGAGCAAATTCGCGCCTTCCACGCTGTTCTTCGAGACCCTTACAACCTGAAGGTGACGATCCGAGAAAACCACGGCAATGATATCGATGGTGCGTGTGGGCAGCTTGCTCTGAAGAACAAGCAGCAAGCGAACGGTGAGCACACGCACAAGGATATTGAAGATCTAGGCCGCAAGACCGTGCTGTCAAAGGCGCCTGTGTCACCCAAAAAAAGCAGCACGGTTCAAGTCCCGCAGACCCTATCTTTCTTCGAAAGCGTGAATGACTTCATCGACCGGCACCAACAGACGATTGGGTACAGTCTTCTGTGTGCCTCTGTCGTGTTTCTCGGTATCGGCTTTTCTCGCCGAGCAAGAAAGTAGTACCCCCCCGTACCGAGGAAAGTATTAAGCCCACATAGAGTTCTTGATGTTTTGTTTTATCTTCTTTAATGCTACGCTCCAGCAAACGAAATCATCCACGCATCTTCTTGTTGCACAGCAAAGCCGAAGGATTTGATCTACCATGACCGAGTACGCGCTTGCGCTTCTTGATCAAGTTGCGCTCGTCCGCCTTCTGCAGACGATCCTGATGCCGCTGCTTCGCCTGGAATCGCGCCACTTGCTTGTCATCCACAATAAACTCGATCCGAACCGTCTCCGTGCCGTCTTCTTCCAC